>CALNXI010001365.1:19964-25570 GCA_942486025.1 Porites evermanni | reverse complement strand
ACATGACATATGTTATATAACAAAACATGACACATGAACTATATAAAATGACATAACATATGTTATAACATGACATGACATGTTATATAACATATCATGACACATGTTATATGACATGACATGACACATGTTATATAACATAACATGACGCATGATATATAACAACATGACATGACATATGTTATATAACTGACATGACGCATGTTATATAACCTAACATACCACATGTTATATAAAATAACATATGTTATATAACATAACACATGATATATAACATGACATGATATACTTTATATAACATAACATCACACATGTTATATAACAACATGACAAGACATATGTTATATAACATAACATATGCTATATAACATAACATATTTTATATAACACATGTTATATAACACAACAGCACACACATGACATGACAGATGTTATATAACATAACATGAAACATCACATGATATATGTTATATAACATAACATGACACATGTTATATAACATAACATGTTATGACAACATGACATATGTTATATAACATATCATGACACATGTTATAACTTAACATGACATGACATATGTTATATAACATATGCATAACATGACATGTTATATAACATAACATGATACATGATATATGAGATAACATGACATGACATATGTTATATAACATGACATGACATATGTTATATAACATGACATGACGCATGTTATATAACATAACATGTTATATAGCATAACATAACAGATGTTATATAACATAACATGAGATATGTTATATAACATATGCATAACATGACACATGTTATATAACATAACATGACACATGTTATATAACATGACATGACACATGTTATATTACATAACATGATACATGATATATGTGATAACATGACACATGTTATATAACATAGCATAACACATGTTATATAACATAACTTGACACATGTTATATAACATGACATGTTATATAACATAACACATGATATATAACAACATGACATATGTTATGTAACATAACATTGCATATGTTATATAACATAACATCACACATGTTACATAACATAACGTATGCTATATAACATAACATATGTTATATAACACAATATGACATATTATATAACATGACAGAACACATGTTATATAACATAACATGAAACATCATATGACATATGCTATATAAGATAACATGACACATGTTATATAACATAACATGAAATGACATATGTTATATAACATGACGTGACACATGGTATATAACATAACATATGTTATATAACATAACATGACACATGTTCTATAACATAACATGACACATGTTCTATAACATGACATGACATATGTTATATAACATAACATGACCCATGTTATATAACATAACATGACCCATGTTATGTCATGTTATATAACATAACATGACACATGTTATATAACAGGACATGACATATGTTATATAACATGACATGACGCATGTTACATAACATAACACATGTTATATAACATAACCTGTTAGATAACATAACACATGATATATAACAACATGACATGACATGTGTTATGTAACATAACATTGGATATGTTATATAACATAACATCACACATGTTATATAACATAACGTATGCTATATAACATAACATAACATATTAAAAGAGTGCGACCCAAAGCTTCCAATTTACTAGTTGATTTAATTGAGGCTCCTTTATCTTTAAAATAATACAGGTCAGAATCATCAACACCTTTTTGTTTAGAAAATCTGAGGAAACACACTTAGCCCCTTTGACCCACTTGGCGAAACATACGATTTTAGCCAAATTCAGTGGATTAAATCTCAAAAGTGGCTCACACTTACAGACTCTCCTGCATATCATTGTGTAGTTCAGTCCTTCAGCTACTGAATCCTGTTAAAAGTTTTGGCGGCATCCAGTTTCGGTCGAGGGGTGAGTGGCGAAATTTGCCTTACTTTGCTATTTCACAGGCGTTTCGCCATCGTGAAGTGCAGAAGGATTGTCAGAATAGAAAGCGAGAAATCAGGTATATGCCACTCGAAAATTGTCCATTCCTAAAGACTGCATACTTTCAATCACGACTGTTTTCTATGTGGCTGTGGTTTTAACCAGACGAATTGAAGAAGAGAGAGAAGGCGGTGAACGTGAGTTTATTTACTGTCGGCCTTGTTTTTGTAGGGTTTGTGGAACGCGTGGGATCTGGAATCCGGAATGCAGAATTCGCAACCCTTTTCTTTTGTTATTTGTGGAAAATCATTTCGCATTTACAATATTTTTTTGTTTCTCTTTTTTTAAAATTATAGAATATTAAGCGGGAAGTCTCAGAGGTCTTCTTAGCCTGCTCTAGGCAATAGGGGGATTCCCTATCCAAACTGTCACTGCTGTTGAAAATGTCTCAATTTAAATATTTTACTTCTTAAGGGGAGATATCTGAAAGATAAATTATGATTCAAGAACAGCTGAACAGTGCAAATGTGAGGTGTCAATACGTCATTTTAAGCTTATATTATTTTCCTTGCTCTCGCTATTTTTCCTCGTCTTTTCTTTTGGGCACAGTGAGAAACGAACCATCTTGCCCTAATAATAATATTACCTGTAAGTTGTCTCGTCTTTGCACTCCAAGAAATCGACTTTTGAATGTCTTTGAATAGCCTGAGAATGACTTTTCCTGAACTTAGAACAAATTGCTGTTGAGAGTAATTCAGGCTCACAAAGTTAACGGGGGTGACTGAACAAGCTTTAGTATGTGATGGGGAACGCCCTCTTTCCCTCGTGCCGCTGCCCCCTTACTCAACTGCTGTCCCAGCTCTTATATACTGTGCGTTTTTAGCAAACTTTCTTTGCTGTGGAAAACATTTCAACAATCTGAATTGAAACATTAAGTCCCTCACATGAGGTTGCCTTCAAAAGGCAAGTAGGTGATTGGGGAGACGGTTTTTTTTTACGTCATGCAAAAATCTAAACTGCGCTTAGTGGCCTGGCTATTTTTGCATGAACTTCATTCGATGATACGACTCTGAAAATCTTCAATGTTGAAACACTGGAAAACTTTGCAAGAGGGCTGGGTAAATGCCCTTGACACCCTTTGTGACTTATTCTTGATACCTTATCATCTTCTTTGTATGGACGAGAGCCTAAATAAATACAACACGTTTCCACAGCTACGAAAAATAGAATCTATCACATGGTTCAAATAAAGAGGGTTTCTTCAACTGACAAGTTTATGATCTGCTTAATAAATAAGTGCCGTCTTATATTTCTCACCCAAAGCAAAAAACACGGAATTTTCACAATTGCATTGAAAAGAAATACAATTTAGAAGTCATAACATAACATAACATAACAACATATTTTATGTTATGTAACATAACAAAACATATGTTATATAACATGACACATGTTATATAACATAACATGACATATGTTATATAACATAACATGACATGACATATGTTATATAACAAAACATGACACATGAACTATATAAAATGACATAACATATGTTATAACATGACATGACATGTTATATAACATATCATGACACATGTTATATGACATGACATGACACATGTTATATAACATAACATGACGCATGATATATAACAACATGACATGACATATGTTATATAACTGACATGACGCATGTTATATAACCTAACATACCACATGTTATATAAAATAACATATGTTATATAACATAACACATGATATATAACATGACATGATATACTTTATATAACATAACATCACACATGTTATATAACAACATGACAAGACATATGTTATATAACATAACATATGCTATATAACATAACATATTTTATATAACACATGTTATATAACACAACAGCACACACATGACATGACAGATGTTATATAACATAACATGAAACATCACATGATATATGTTATATAACATAACATGACACATGTTATATAACATAACATGTTATGACAACATGACATATGTTATATAACATATCATGACACATGTTATAACTTAACATGACATGACATATGTTATATAACATATGCATAACATGACATGTTATATAACATAACATGATACATGATATATGAGATAACATGACATGACATATGTTATATAACATGACATGACATATGTTATATAACATGACATGACGCATGTTATATAACATAACATGTTATATAGCATAACATAACAGATGTTATATAACATAACATGAGATATGTTATATAACATATGCATAACATGACACATGTTATATAACATAACATGACACATGTTATATAACATGACATGACACATGTTATATTACATAACATGATACATGATATATGTGATAACATGACACATGTTATATAACATAGCATAACACATGTTATATAACATAACTTGACACATGTTATATAACATGACATGTTATATAACATAACACATGATATATAACAACATGACATATGTTATGTAACATAACATTGCATATGTTATATAACATAACATCACACATGTTACATAACATAACGTATGCTATATAACATAACATATGTTATATAACACAATATGACATATTATATAACATGACAGAACACATGTTATATAACATAACATGAAACATCATATGACATATGCTATATAAGATAACATGACACATGTTATATAACATAACATGAAATGACATATGTTATATAACATGACGTGACACATGGTATATAACATAACATATGTTATATAACATAACATGACACATGTTCTATAACATAACATGACACATGTTCTATAACATGACATGACATATGTTATATAACATAACATGACCCATGTTATATAACATAACATGACCCATGTTATGTCATGTTATATAACATAACATGACACATGTTATATAACAGGACATGACATATGTTATATAACATGACATGACGCATGTTACATAACATAACACATGTTATATAACATAACCTGTTAGATAACATAACACATGATATATAACAACATGACATGACATGTGTTATGTAACATAACATTGGATATGTTATATAACATAACATCACACATGTTATATAACATAACGTATGCTATATAACATAACATAACATATGGTATATAACACAATATGACATATGTTATATAAGATATCATGACATGACACATGTTATAGAACATAACATGAAACATCACATGAGATATGTTATATAACATAACATGACACATGTTATAGAACATAACATATGTTATATAACATAACATGACACATGTTATAGAACATGACATGACATGACACATGTTATATAGCATGACTTGACACATGTTATATTTAAGCAATAGACCACACTTTCTATGGGTTTACCGGCATGATGACCCACGCGGGATGTTGGGAGAACACGAGAAAATCTTGTAAATCAGTCGCCTTCGGCTCGTGATTTACAAGCCTTTCGAGAAATAGAAAATGTGGTCTATTGTGGTCTATTGCTTTTATAAAATAACTTTTAGTAGAATAGAGTCTTTTAGGTAAAAAAATTTGCCTTTAGTACCGTGATCAAGTCATGTCTTCTCTCTAAAGTCATCATAAGCCAATCATTACTCACGATTTAATAGCGCTGAACTTTCTCAAAACTC
>CALNXI010001365.1:12464-14964 GCA_942486025.1 Porites evermanni | reverse complement strand
GTCATCCCAGTCATCCCTAGTCATCCCTAGTCATCCCAGTCATCCCTAGTCATCCCTAGTCATCCCAGTCATCCCTAGTCATCCCTAGTCATCCCAGTCATCCCTAGTCATCCCTAGTCATCCCAGTCATCCCTAGTCATCCCTAGTCATCCCAGTCATCCCTAGTCATCCCTAGTCATCCCAGTCATCCCTAGTCATCCCTAGTCATCCCAGTCATCCCTAGTCATCCCTAGTCATCCCAGTCATCCCTAGTCATCCCTAGTCATCCCAGTCATCCCTAGTCATCCCTAGTCATCCCAGTCATCCCTAGTCATCCCTAGTCATCCCAGTCATCCCTAGTCATCCCTAGTCATCCCAGTCATCCCTAGTCATCCCTAGTCATCCCAGTCATCCCTAGTCATCCCTAGTCATCCCAGTCATCCCTAGTCATCCCTAGTCATCCCAGTCATCCCTAGTCATCCCTAGTCATCCCAGTCATCCCTAGTCATCCCTAGTCATCCCAGTCATCCCTAGTCATCCCTAGTCATCCCAGTCATCCCTAGTCATCCCTAGTCATCCCAGTCATCCCTAGTCATCCCTAGTCATCCCAGTCATCCCTAGTCATCCCTAGTCATCCCAGTCATCCCTAGTCATCCCTAGTCATCCCAGTCATCCCTAGTCATCCCTAGTCATCCCAGTCATCCCTAGTCATCCCTAGTCATCCCAGTCATCCCTAGTCATCCCTAGTCATCCCAGTCATCCCTAGTCATCCCTAGTCATCCCAGTCATCCCTAGTCATCCCTAGTCATCCCAGTCATCCCTAGTCATCCCTAGTCATCCCAGTCATCCCTAGTCATCCCTAGTCATCCCAGTCATCCCTAGTCATCCCTAGTCATCCCAGTCATCCCTAGTCATCCCTAGTCATCCCAGTCATCCCTAGTCATCCCTAGTCATCCCAGTCATCCCTAGTCATCCCTAGTCATCCCAGTCATCCCTAGTCATCCCTAGTCATCCCAGTCATCCCTAGTCATCCCTAGTCATCCCAGTCATCCCTAGTCATCCCTAGTCATCCCAGTCATCCCTAGTCATCCCTAGTCATCCCAGTCATCCCTAGTCATCCCTAGTCATCCCAGTCATCCCTAGTCATCCCTAGTCATCCCAGTCATCCCTAGTCATCCCTAGTCATCCCAGTCATCCCTAGTCATCCCTAGTCATCCCTAGTCATCCCAGTCATCCCTAGTCATCCCTAGTCATCCCTAGTCATCCCAGTCATCCCTAGTCATCCCTAGTCATCCCAGTCATCCCTAGTCATCCCTAGTCATCCCAGTCATCCCCAGTCCTCCCCAGTCATCCCTAGTCATCCCAGTCATCCCCAGTCATCCCCAGTCATCCCTAGTCATCCCTAGTCATCCCAGTCATCTCTAGTCATCCCAGTAATCACTACTCATTCTTAGTCATCCCTAGTCATCCCAGTCATCCCAGTAATCCCTAGTCATCCCAGTCATCCCCAGTCATCCCTAGTCATCCCTGGTCATCCCAGTCATCCTTAGTCATCGTTAGTCATCCCTTGTCATACCAGTAATCCCTAGGCATCCTTAGTCGTCCCTACTCATCCCTAAACATCGCTAGTCATCCCTACTCATCCCAGTCATCCCTAGTCATCCTAGTCATTCCTAGTCATCCCAGACATCCCTAGTCATCCGAATCATCCCTACTCATACTAGTCATCCCTAGTCATTCGTAGTCATCCCTAGTCATCCTTAGTCATCTCAGTCATCCCTAGTCATCTCAGTCATCCCTAGTCATCCTTAGTCATCCTTAGTGTTCCCTAGTCATCCCTAGTCATCCCAGTCATCCCTAGTCATCCCTAGTCATCCTTAGTCATCCCAGTCATCCTTTGTCATTCCAGTCATCCCTAGTTATCTTTAGTCACTCCTAGTCGAGGCTAGTCATGCTAGTTATCCCTAGGCATCCCAGTCATCCCTTGTCATCCCACTCATCCCTAGTCATCCCTAGTCGTCCCTAGTCATCCCTAAACATCGCTAGTCATCCTTAGTCATCCCTAGTCATCCTTAGTCATCCCTACTTATCCTTAGTCATCCCAGTCTTCCCTAGTCATCCCTAAACATCCCTGGTCATCTTTAGTCATCCCTAGTCATCCCTAGTCATCCTTAGACATCCCTAATCATCCCTGTTATCCCCAGTCATCCCTAGTCATCTTGAGTCATCCCAGTCATCCCTAGTAATCCCAGTCATCCCTAGTGATCCTTAGTCATCCCTAGTAATCGTTAGTCATCCCTAGTCATCCTTAGTCATCCCAGTCATCCCTAGTCATCCCAGTCATCCCTAGTCATCCTAGTCATCCCTAGTCATTCTTAGTCATCCCTAATGATCGTCAGTCATCCCAGTCATCCCTAGTCATCCTTAGTAATCCCTAGTCATCCTTAGTCATCCCTAGTCATCCCAGTAATCCATAGTCATCCCAGTCATCCCTAGTCATCCCTAGTCATCCTTAGTCATC
>CALNXI010001364.1:114817-130504 GCA_942486025.1 Porites evermanni | reverse complement strand
TTGAGTATTGAGAGTAGAGTGCAAATTACTCGAAACAAAAACCCTTTATAATCGTTTGTAAACAAAGGCTGTTCTGGTTTGATGAGCCTTGCAGGAATCGAGAATCGAGAATCAACATGCAACAATCGAGGAGTGAGAATCGAGTGTCAACTTACTTTTGAACTCTACTGTATCTCATTTAACTCTGCTTGTTTCTTTGAAATATTTTTATCTAAAACAACAGGCAGATAGGAAGCTGGGATTGCATAAAGCATAGATTACTGGGATAAGATAACTGGGACAACTGAAATGATTAATATGCCTATAAGCATTACTAGAATGTCTGGGATGACTGGGATAACACAGAGAAGCAAAATAATGGGCAAATAATAATTTATTACAAAATGCAGAGTTTGCATCATTTCGTTGAACTCTGCTTGATTCTTTGAAATATTTAAAGTCAAGCTTGCTTTAGCAGAGCGAGACCCTCCCAGGCGTTCCTAGTGGAAACTGGGGATAAGTATCGTGACAACTTTCATTTTATACAAATAAGTCTCGTGATGAGTATGCAATTTATTTTTGCAAATGACTGAAATGATGCATGTAAGTTGATCACATTTTCACTGTTTGGCAATGACGCAATTTTCCCTGAATCAAGGCCCTTGATTACCATGTTATTATGCACGCGTATTAAAAAGTAAATACCCTGAATAGGATGAGAAAATATTATAACAGGCAAATTCTGTTTTGTGGTGTATAGAGGAAGTACAGTTCTCTAAATATTGTTGCAATTACTGTAACTTCACAGTTAAATAGATTCACTTTGTTGTATGTATTTAATTGATAGATTTTCGCAGTTGTTAAGATGTGAAGTCGCATTGCACGTTATAAATACTCGAGATATCAATGATTTAACCTTTGACTACTACTGGAAGCAACTTCAACTACCTGTCTGAATTGACTGTCATGCACTCTACTTGCAGCACTTCATGCCCATAGAATAGAAATCCCATATTGAGCTTTTCCGGAACGGGTCAGTCCACAAAGTCTATTGCTTGAAAGTGTTGATTACTTCAGAAGAAGTGATTACTTCAGTGGTTGAAAAAAAGAACAATCTTTATCAGCAAAACTTTGAGGTTTATACTGGAAAACCAGGATCGAGGATTGGGGATTGAGAATTGGGGATTGGGGATCAGGGATCGGGGATTCCCAAGAAGGAAAGAAAAAATCTGGACTCTACTGTATTATATAAAAAATTTGACCCAAACAATCAGTTCCTTTATTTCATTGACCACTATCCCCTTCTTTTTGAATCCCTTTATGTTTTTCTTATTGTTGTGAGTCCTTCATTTTCACTCCTTTTGATGAGTTTTTGTTTTATTACAGTTGCAAGTCTTTGGTCAAGAGTGAAACAACAGATTAGTTGCTGGTGCAGAGAAATGTTGCTGGTCTGAAGAGTACCACAAAGGAAAGCGAACAAAAATGTGAGTTTTACATTACACCCTTCCTGACAGTTATTCTTCATAGTTGTAAATAATTGATTTAGGGAAGTAGCTACCTGTACACCAAGTACCCATGTGTGTACTTAAAAAGGTCTAGGGTACAAAACTAAAATACAGCACAATAAAAGTACAAATAATTTATAGACCGCATGTTCAAGGTCCTGTAAGATCACAGAGATCGAGTGCTTTTGTTACATGTGGCCATCTTGAATGAGTGTCAAATCATTCTACTTGGCGGCAGGGAATGGTTTGGGAGGAAGCAAGAAATATAGAGGGACTGTTCTATTTTTATTTATTTTCCTTTTGCCACCTTATAAATGATACAGTAACAGAATATACAAAGATTCATAAGATGGCAAGAATTAAAGCCCAAAAAAAGAAACCATGATCAAGGCTTTTACAACGTGGGCTTTCTCTACTAAATTACAAAATATGCTTAATATTAATTCTAACTGACGGGCAAAAGCAGAGCAACAATAATACTTAGTACTACGTACCGGTATTAAAAAAAGAGAGAAAGAAAAAAAAAATAAAGACAAAAAACAGCACTCACAAAGACAAGGAAAAAAGGGAGTGGATAGGGGGAAAGGAAAAAGTTAAGTCCTAACATCACTGCAACTTGCATAATTTCAGGGGAAGTGATAGGAATTCAACCCCTTTTACCATTCATTACTTAACAAACTCCGCTTGGGATGAAAAACATGCCAGACATATTTAGCATTGATTTCGCGTGTTTTCAAACTTCTCCTTTTGAAACAGTGATTTTATGTACATGTATTACAGTTACTGGAACATTCTTCCAAATAAAATCAGCAAACATGCACAGGTGAAACATTTTCCCTTTTAAAGTGGCAAGCATGTTCACTTCAACTCTGACAAAAATGGTTTAACTTCCAGATAAAAAGAAGGAAATTTCTGACACGGGTCATCCCTCTGCATCTTTGTGGCGTTAATTTCAGTTTGTTTGGCAGAAACAGCATTTCTCTATTCAAGACTCTGCAGACATCTGAAATCAACAGCATTCCCCTGGCCGGGGCTGCTTCAAAAGCATGTTGGGTTAGGCGATTGATCCTCAAAACACCAAAAATCCTTTGTGTGTTTGCATAAAACATGCCTTGCAAATTCATAAAACTATTGGGTTTTGAAAACAATACTTAAGAGGAAAGTGGCGATAATTGGAGTTTCAAGTGGCCAAATGGTCCTTCTCCAAGAAATGTCAAGAAGAGTCTGCCCTTCCTCATGCCAGCTTGAAATAAATGCATTCCCCAGTTTCGTCAGCCTAAAATATTATGAAGATCCAAAATTACACAAAAGTTAAAATTAGGTGAACAGGTATTATGAGAGAGTCTTATAGAAATGATGACTTTTCAATGACCTGTCAATGTTGGTAACTTTAGACTAAACTGTTGGCAACACAAATTAATGTCCATTGTCTAATGACCAATCAAATGCCTCCATCCCAAAATGATGAAGATCCAAAATAACACAAAAGTTAAAGTTAGGTGAACAGGTATTATGAAAGCATTTTATAGAAACGATGACTTTTCAACGACCTGTCAATTTCAGTAACTTTAAACTAAACAATTGGCAACACAAATTTAAGTCCATTGTCTAATAACCAATCAAATGCCTGGATTGCCAGATGAACAAGGCACTTCATGAGTGTGAGCTGCCATGATGTTAGGACAGTCCCTCTATTTTTTCCCCCTCCCTCCCTCAACTGCTATAAGCCCCAATGCCTGCCACCTTAGTACATTTACATATGAAACCAAGATGGCCGCCCATACCATAGAGCACTTGATCCTGACAAACTTATGAAGAAATAGGGGGGACTGTAAACAGTCTTATAATTAACAACAATAATGATATTATAATAATAGTTATAGTAATAATACAGAAAAGCAAATGGGTAAATAATAATGCATTAAGAAAGCATAGTTTGCTTCATCTCATTCAACTCTGCTTGTTTCTTTGAAATATTTTGATCTAAAACAACAAGCAGATAGGAAGGTGGGATGGTACAAAGCATAAATTACTCGAAAAATTACATGAAGGATGACTGTGAGATGTCTACAATTACTGGGATGAGATAACTGCGATGACTAGGTTCCTATAATGACCAGGATGACTGGGATGACTAAGATGACTGAAATGACTGAAATGACTGAAATGACTAAGAAGACAAGGATGAATAAAGTGGCGGGGGTGACTAAGATGACTTGAATGACTAGAATGACTGGGATGACTAAAATGACTAGGATGATGGCTAGAATGACAAGGATCACTGGAATGATTAGGCATAACTGGGATGACTTGGGTGAGTAGGGATGACTAGGATGATCAGGGGTCGACATTAACTCTTTAAGTTTGTTGCCCTTCGAGCAACAAAACCTCACAATCTAGTTGCCCCAAGAAGAATATTAGTTGCCCAAAGCATTCAGTACAACAAGTTAAATGAAGCTTTATCTGCAAAACTGGTACCTTTTAATTAACTTTCCTTTATATTCATGTTCAAAGTTATCAGGGAATAATGAGAATATTCTAAATGAAATTTGTTCACATTTATGCACTAAATGGAAATAGGTTTGAACTCGTCATAACATATATCTTTGTTCATGATTGAAATCCTCATGGTAAGTAAAATGTTTTCAAAATGCACCTGTAGAATCATTTCTTGTAACGACTTGTCTAGCCATGTCTAGCCAAACTGACAAATTTCACACTTGAAAAAATAAGCCGTCCAATGTAGAGGTTGGACTTCAGTACTGCATTTAATCACATTTCTTGTGTGTTGAATATCACCAAATACATTATAGAATGAAATATTAAACAGAATTTCAATCTAAATAATGCGCAAAGTGTAACATTTTGATACATTTTGAAGGTGCTAACATAAACTGACCTACAATATTACAACAGTTTCTTTAGATGATTTGTCTAGACAATTTTTTTACACTTATAAACTAACATAGAAAAAGTTACACAGCAAAGTGTTTTAAAAGCAATGTCCAGCACCTCATTTTTATTTTTCCCCAGAATATAAATTATGTGACCTCTCACACGAAAACATTCCTTACAAATGATCACACAGCAAGTGAATGGATGAGAAACGGATAGCTAAGCCATTTGAAACGGAACGGCTGAAAGATGAACAGATGACCAATATTTTTCAAATGGATGAGGTGGAACGGATGAATGGATGATGAAAATTTTTGAACGGATGAATGGCTGACAAAAATAAATATTTGAACAGATAAGGTTGAACGGATGAACCAGGGAAGAAAATTTTTGAACAGATGAGGTCAAACGGATTAAGAAATTTTTGAACAGCTAGCTTTGATGTGCCAAGTATTTCTTGTTTCTATGAGTTGTAGCAGATTTCACGGCGTGGGTGAGGTACATACGGCTATCCGTTTGAAAACAGCAAACCATAAGGAACATTTTCGTGTGAGAGGTCACATATGTCAAAAGTTTTTTAAATGTTTATACACATATAAAATGCAATTTATTGCAAAATTGGCTACTCCTTTTGCTTGAGAAACTAAAAGTACGTTATAACAGAAAAGTGCAACTTGTTTCGCAGCTTGCTGCAAAACAAGTTAAATGAAAGGCAATGTTGCACTTTTTTCCACTCACCTTTCATGATCAAACCTGTGTTGTGACAAATCCAGTTTTTACAGGTTGCGAAAAATTGTTGCTTTTTATGATTTTTTTTAATTGGAAACCAGATTCACTCAAAAGCTGCTCTTGGCAAATTGAAGCAATATGCTACTCAGATCTTCATCTATTCAAGGAAGGCTGTTTCGCTTTGACTTTTTCTCCCTGTAAGGTACCTTTGCTGGATCACAATAGAAAGTTTCTGGATTATTCATGTTAACCCACAACTTTCACAGAAATTTCAGTTGCTGGATCGGGCAACTAGGATCCTAAACTTAGTTGCCCAGATGAAATTTTCTAGTTGCCCTGGGCAAGCGGGCAGCCATTAATGTCGAGCCCTAATGACTGGGATGAATAGGATGACAGGGATGACTATAGGATGACTAGTTATGAGTGGTATGACTGGGGACAACTAAGATGACTGATATGACTGGGATGATTAGGGTGAACAAGGTGGCTAGGATGGCAAGGATGACTGGAATGACTAGGGATGACTGCAGGATGTCTAGGGTGAGAAGGGCTACTTGGGTAACCAGGTTAACCCAGTTGCCTGGAATGACTATAGGATTACTGTGATGACTTGGGTGATGAGGAATGACTGGAGATGACTAGGATGAGTAGGAATGACTGAGGATGACTGGAATGACTGGAATGGCTGAAGTGAGTGGGATGACAAGGGATGACTGGCATGACTGGGAAAGACTAAGGATGAGTGTTACAACTGGGATGACATGGATGACAGGAATGACTAGAATGACTGGGGATAACTGGGATGTCTAGGGTGAATAAGGCTTCCTGGGACCGATGACTAAGATGACTGGGGCAACTGGGATGACTAGAGGTAACTGTTGATGACTAACAATGACTGAGGATGATTGGGGCAACTAGGATGACTGGGATGACTGGAATGACTGGGATGAATAGGATGATTGGGATGTCTTGGGTTGAGATGACTAGGGTGAATAGTATCACTGGGATGACTAGGACGATTGGGATGACATGGATGACTGCACATTTTTATCTTAACATTATAAAATACACTTTTAAAGAACAACACACAGGTAGCAAGCTGGGATTCCTTAAAGGGCAAAGGCATTATTTTTTGCTCCTCTTTTGCAGCATATGAATTAGAGCACAATTACACAAATGTAGGGTGCTTTTTTTCAGTCTAAAACAATCATTTTTATGGGCAATATAACAGTAAAGTAATTAAAAGTCTTTGATACTAAACAATCAGCGACAAAATTGTTGAGACATGGTTTTATATAGGGTAACTTCAGAGGACAAAACAATCCACACCCCTTCCCCGTCCACTCCATTCAAAGTTGGGTGGTTTGTTGTTTTCTACAGGTAGCTCAATATAGCAGCACAACATGCTTGGAGGGGATGGGGAAGGGGAAGTTGGTAAAACATCAGAAAGACCCTTTAGGGCTTGATGTCCGCACATCCCTCTGCATTGAGGCTATTGTGCTATTGAATGAAGCACTATACATTCAGCCTTATTCAATGATAAATTGTTAAGTATCCCTCGGCCCCATTTTGCACTCAAGCCCTCGTTACAACTTATATCAAAGTCACATGTTTCAAGCTCATCATATTTATTGTCAATGTGTTCCCACTTCTTACAATGTACAGTTCTAAATCTAAATGGTTGATTTTCTTCATCTAGGAAATGCTATTTTGAATTATTTTTGTACATAGGGTTTTCATGAGAATGCCAAGGAGGGTTAAGAGTTTTAGCACGAAGTGATAATCACATTTTCACCTTTTCTGTAGCTGATGAAAATGATTTATTTCTTTTTCAGGCAGAAAAAAGGCAACAAGTGTGTGAAACTGGTCAGAGACTGCAGTCTTTGGAGAGTGGACTTAGAGGACAACAGCATTACATTCTAGGTATTTTTTGGAACTTGTTTGTTGTGTTGTACTCTGGAATATTGACCCCGATTTTATTGTTCACTATTTTGTACATGGTGGTAACTCATGCAATTTTGCGTGTCATTTCTAGTGGGTGCCAGTTCAAATCGTTCAGGAGATTAGTGACTGTACCAGGTTCCCACTCGTAGCAGTGTTTTACAAATATGGCGGCCACCGCTGTGTTCCTTCAACATATTGGCAATACTTTCGAGTATGTGGGTCCCACACGCTGCAGGCATATTCCAGACAAGGATGAACGAGGGTGAGGTAGGCAAAATTGCAGGTTTACTGCTCTATTGATTAGTAAAAGAGATAAGCAGTTTCCCCTTAAACTAAAACTCTATTTCAGATTGTGATTATGGCCAGGAGACACCTTTAGTGTTGTTTATTAACCATAGAATGGTGACGTTCACTGCAATGTGCACTTGTGACCTGTGACCTGTGTTTTGTGCTTACTGTCTCCTAATGTGGTCATCAGTGGAGATAAACAAATTAGTATTTACATGAAGCAAAAATGAAAAGTTGCACAGGAAAAATAATGATAATGATAAAATATTCCATTGTTTTTGTCAGAAAATTGAAAATAAAATCATAAGGGACAACCATCATTCATACTATGTCCATTGCAAAAGTAGACTACGAGTACTCCCCCTTTTTTCCTCAGGGATAGTAGAGCGAGCAAAACCCAAGCGCGGGTGAAAATCCCCTGATGCGAGAAAAGGTAACACTTGTCTTTCTCACACGACACGTGACACGTGTCTCTCTCCCTGTCACGTGTCAACCTTTTCTAGTAAAAACCCGCGTATAAGAACCTAAAATTTAAGAACCTGTTAGGCTAAAATTTCATTTAAACCACCTATTTAGCTTAAAATTTTCAATGGGTTCTTATTTTACAAAAATGAAGCCTCACATGAAAATACAAAAAAAAAAACATTTAAGTCTACATTTCAGTCACTAAGATTCAAAGAATGAACTAAAATGAAAACCATGTTATGTCTTTGCCAACACAGCATTTATTGATTTTGTAGCCTGAAAGACATGCATGCTAGTACTTTGGAAAGATAAATTAACTGTATGTTTATCATCTAAACTGTATTCTAGATTATTTTTTAATACAGCAATATATGCCATATCACATATGCCCTGTAGTAGTCATCTGTGATGATCGCTAGTGCCCCTATAGATCAAATTAAGAACCCATTTAAGAACCTAAGTAGCTAAAATGCCGCTAAATACCATTTCTGTAAGAACCTCTTTAGGCTACGTTAGAAAAATCTACGTTTTTATACGTGGGTTTTTACCGTATTGCAAAAGTGTGTCTCACTGTAAACTGGTGTCCATGCTGAGATGTCAGTTTCAACTGAGAAAAAACATTTTACTTGGGTACTACTGTTTTTTTAAAGGGTTTACGTGAACATAATTAGCTGTAGAATGTGTCATATTTATTGCAGGTAAGCCTATGTATATATGCTATCGACTCTGATCATTTATTAATGTGGTGCCTTACTCATTCCCTTTTTCACAAAGAACACCCCAGTTTAAGCGACAAGGTGATGGACGGTATCAAGAACAGGGCTGTTATGGAAAAATGATAAGGATCCAGAGGCTGAACAAGACAAGAATGCCATCATATGTGTAGCCAAGGTAATGGATCAAAGCTCCTGTTGTAAAATGGTGTGGTAAATTGACCCTGGAGAGGCTGGACAAGAAGACAGCAGTACTGAATGATGTAAAGCACCTGATGTGGTGAACTTCAGAGGAGAAGCCAGGATTTCTGCTGGAGGTAAGCACAAATTTCCAAATCCTTACTATACATAACAGGGTTGTTTATACAAGAGAAAATAAGCCACGGCTTTCTAGGATGACTAGAATGACTGGGATGACTAAAATGACTTGAATGACTTGAATGACTAGGATGACTGAAATGACTAGAATGACTGGGATGACTAAAATGACTAGGATGACTAGAATGACTGGGATGACTGAAATGACTTGAATGACTAGAATGACTGGGATGACTAAAATGACTGGGATGACTAAAATGACTAGGATGACTAGAATGACTGGGATGACTAAAATGAATAAGGTGGCTAGAGTGGACCACTGCAATGACTATTGACGACTAGGATGACAAGGATACCTGGGACGACTGGGATGACTAGAATGAATAGGGTGGCACCTTGCAATTAACTTTCCTTTATATTCATGTTCAAAGTTATCAGGGAATAAATATTCTAAGTGAAATTTGTTCATATTCATACACTAAATGGAAATAGGTTTGAACTCATAACATATGTTTGTTCATGATTGAAATCCTCGTGGTAGGTAAAATGTTTTCAACAAAATGCACCTGTAGAATCATTTCCTGTAACAACTTGTCTAGCCATGTCTAGCCAAACTGACAAATTTCACACTTGAAAAAATAAGCCGTCCATCGTAGAAGTTGGACTTCAGTACTGCATTTAATCACATTTCTTCTGTGTTGAATATCACCAAATATATGATAGAATGAAATATTAAAGAGAATTTCAATCTAAATAATGCACAAAATGTAACATTTTGAAGGTGTTAACATAAACTGACCTACATGGCAACAGTTTCTCTAGACGATTTGTCTGGACAATTTTTTTACACTTATAAACTAACATGGAAAAAGTTACACAGCAAAGTGTTTTAAAAGCAATGTCCAGTACCTCATTTTTATTTTCCTCAGAATATAAATTATGTGACCTCTCACAGGAAAACATTCCTTACAAATGAACACACGGCAAGTGAATGGATGAGAAACGGATAGCTAAGCCATTTGAAGTGGAACGGCTGATACGGATGAGGAGGAATGGATGAACAGATGACAAAAATTTTTGAACCCATTCAGAGCTGACGAAATTTTTGAACGGATGAATGGCTGACAAAAATAAATATTTCAATGGATGAGGTTGAACAGATGAATGGGTGAAGAAAATTTTTAACAGATGAGGTCAAATGGATTAAGAAATTTTTGAACAGCTAGCTGTGATGTGCCAAGTATTTCTTGTTTCTGTGAGTTGTAGCAGATTTACGGCATGAGTGAGGTACATACGGATATCCGTTCGAAAACTGCAAACCGTGAGGAACATTTTCGTGTGAGAGATCACATATGTCAAAAGTTTTTTTAAATGTTTATATACATATAAAATGCAATTTATTGTAAAATTGGCTAATCCTTTTGCTTGAGAAACTAAAACTACGCTATAGCAAAAAAGTGCAACTTGTTTCACAGCTTGCTGCAAAACAAGTTGAATGAAAGGTAATGTTGCGCTTTTTTCCACTCACCTTTCATGACATTGGGATGACATGGACCACTGCACATTTTTATCTTAACATTATAAAATATACTTTTAAAAAACAACACATAGGTAGCAAGCTGGGATTCTTTAAAGGGTGAAGGCATTATTTTTTGCTCCACTTTTGCAGCACATGAATTAGGTCACAATTACACAAATGTAGGGTGCTTTTTTTCAGTCTGAAACAATCATTTTTATGGGCAATAAAATAACAGAAAAGTAATAAAAAGTCTTTGATACTACAATCAGTGACAAAATTGTTGAGACATGGTTCTAAATAGGGTAACTTCAGAAGACAAAACAATCCACACCCCTTCCCCCTCCCCTGCATTCGATGTTGGTGGGTTTGTTGTTTTCTACAGGTATCTCAATATAGCAGCACAACATGCTTGGAGGGGATGGGGAAGGGGAAGTTGGTAAAACATCAGAAAGACCCTTTAGGGCTTGATGTCCACACATCAATTAGTGGGTTGAAAATGAGTAACAGCCAGGTTTTTAAGCCCTCAGCATTGAGGCTATTGTGCTGTTGAATGAAACACTATACATTCAGCCTAATTCAATAATAAATTGTTAAGTATCCCTCGGCCCCATTTTGCACTCAAGTCCGTGCTAGAACTTATATCAAAGCAACATGTTTCAAGCTCATCATATTTATTGTCAATGTGTTCCCATTTCTTACAATGTACAGCTCTAAATCTAAATGGTTGATCTTCTTCGTCTAGGAAATGTTATTTTGAATTACTTATGTACGTGGGGTTTTCATGAGAATGCCAAGGAGGGTTAAGAGTTTTAGCACGAAGTGATAATCACATTTTCACCTTTTCTGTAGCTGATGAAAATGATTTATTTCTTTTTCAGGCAGGAAAAAGGCAACAAGTGTGTGACCTGCAGAGACTGCGTTCTTTGGAGAGTGGACTTAAAGGACAACAGCATTACATACTAGGTATTTTTTGGAACTTGTTTGTTGTGTTGTACTCTGGAATATTGACCCCGATCTTATTGTTCGCTATTTTGTACATGGTGGTAACTCATGCAATTTTGCGTGTCATTTCTAGTGAGTGCCAGTTCAAATCGTTCAGGAGATTAGTGACTGTACCAGGTTCCCACTCGTAGCAGTTTCTTACAAATCTGGCAGCTCACCGCTGTGCTCCTTCAACATAGTGGCAATACTTTCAAGTATGTGGGTCCCACACGCTGCAGGCATATTCAAGACAAGAATGAACAAGGGTGAGGTAGGCAAAATTGCAGGTTACTGCTCTATTGATTAGTAACAGAGATAAGCAGTTTCCCCTTAAAGTAAAACTCTATTTCAGATCGTGATTATGGCCAGGAGACACCTTTAGTGTTGTTTATTAACCATAGAATGGTGACGTGTTTTGTGCCTACTATCTCCTGATGTGGTCATCAGTGGAGATAAACATATTAATATTTACATGAACCAAAAAAGAAAAGTTGCACTGGAAAAATAATGTTAATGATAAAATATTCCATTGTTTTTGTCAGAAAATTGAAAATAAAATCATAAGGGACAACCATAATTCATACTATGTCCATTGCAAAAGTAGACTACGAGTAGTCCCCATTTTTTCCCCAGGGACAGTAGAGCGAGCAAAACCCAAGCACATGTGAAAATCCCCCAACACGAGAAAAGGTGACACTTGTCTCTCTCACGCGACACGTGACACATGTCTCTCTCCCTGTCACATGTCAACCTTTTCTAGTAAAAACCCACATATAAGAAACTAAAATTTAAGAACCTGTTAGGCTAAAATTTTCATTTTAAACCCCCTTTTCATAAGAACCTATTTAGCCTAAAATTTTCAATCTGTTCTTATTTTACAAAAATGAAGCCGCAGATGAAAATACAAAAAAAAATATTTTAGTCTACATTTCAGTCACTAAGATTCAAAGAATGAACTAAAATGAAAACCATGTTATGTCTTTGCCAACACAGCATTTATGGACTCTGTAGCATGAAAGACACGCATGCTAGTACTTTGGAAAGATAAATTTACTGTATGGTTATCATCTAAACTGTACTCTAGATTATTATTTAATACAGTAATATATTCCATATCACATATGCCCTATAGTTGTTATCTGTGATGATCGCTAGTGCCCCTATCAAATTGAGAACCTATTTAAGAACCGAAGTAGCCTAAAATCCCACAAAATACCATTTCTGTAAGAAGCTCTTTAGGCTACGTTAGAAAAATCTAGGTTTTTATTCCTGGGTTTTTACCGTATTGCAATAGTGTGTCTCTTTTTAAATTGGTGTCCATGCTGAGATGTCAGTTTTAACTGAGAAAAAACATTTTACTTGGGTACTACTGCGTATTCAAAGGGTTTTACGTGAACATAATTAGCTGTAGAATGTGTCATATTTATTGCAGATAAGCCTACATATATATGCTATCGACTCTGATCATTTATTAATGTGGTGCCTTACTCATTGCCTTTTTCACAAAGAACACCCCAGTTTAAGCGACAAGGTGATGGAGGGTATCAAGAACAGGGCCGTTATGGAAAAATGATAAGGATCCAGAGGCTGAACAAGACAATAATGGCATCATATGTGTAGCCAAGGTAATGGATCAAAGCTCCTGCTGTAAAATGGTGTGGTAAATTGACCTTGGAGAGGCTGGACAAGAAGACAGCAATACTGGATGATGTAAAGCACCTGATGTGGTGAACTTCAGAGGAGAAGCCAGGATTTCTGCTGGAGGTAAGCACAAATTTCCAAATCCTTACTATACATAACAGGGTTGTTTATACAAGAGAAAATAAGCCACGGCTTACACAAGATGCAAAAATCCCATCTATCTATCTATTTCGGGCACATTTGCACTAATTTTATAAGTCTGTCTCATTCTCGTCAGTTGGCCATAACAGATGCAAGATCCTGTGAGGAAAGATGGCTCTCTCTCTATCAACTATGCCCCGTATAAATACCCGAGGGGGGGGGGGAACTGCATATGAAAGGGTCGGGATGCTCATTGGAAATTTTGAGTTACAATGTACAGTTGTAAGTCTAAATGGTTGATCTTCTTCATCTAGGAAATGTTATTTTGAATTGTTTATGTACATAGGGTTTTCATGAGAATGCCAGGGAGGGTTAAGAGTTTTAGCACGAAGTGATAATCACATTTTCACCTTTTTTTTAGCTGATAAAAATGAATTATTTCTTTTTCAGGCAGAAAAAAGGTAGCAAGTGTTTGAAACTAGTCAGAGACTGCGTTCTTTGGAGAGTGGATCGCGACTTAAAGGACAACAGCATTACATTCTAGGTATTTTTTGGAACTTGTTTGTTGTGTTGTATTCTGGAATATTGACCCCGATCTTATTGTTCGCTATTTTGTACGTGGTGGTAACTCATGCAATTTTGTGTGTCATTTCTAGTGAGTGCCAGTTCAAATCGTTCAGGAGATTAGTGACTGTACCAGGTTCCCGCTCGTAGCAGTTTTTTACAAATCTGGCGGCCACCCCTGTGCTCCTTCAACGTAGTGGCAATACTTTCGAGTTTTTGGGTCCCACACGCTGCAGGCATATTCCAGACAAGAATGAACAAGGGTGAGGTAGGCAAAATTGCAGGTTACTGCTCTATTGATTAGTAACAGAGATAAGCAGTTTCCCCTTAAACTAAAACTCTATTTCAGATTGTGATTATAGCTAGGAGACACCTTTAGTGTTGTTTATTAACCATAGAATGGTGACGTTCACTGCAATGTGCACTTGTGACCTGTGACCTGTGTTTTGTGCCTACTATCTCCTGATGTGGTCATCAGTGGAGATAAACAAATTAATATTTACATGAACCAAAAAAGAAAAGTTGCACAGAAAAAATAATGTTAATGTTTAAATATTCCATTGTTTTTGTCAGAAAATTGAAAATAAAATCGTAAGGGACAACCATAATTCATACTATGTCCATTGCAAAAGTAGACTAAGAGTACTCCCCCTTTTTTCCTCAGATATCGTAGAGCGAGTTAAACCTGAGCGCAGGTGAAAATCCCCCGACATGAGAAAAGGTGACACTTGTCTCTCTCACACGACACGTGACACGTGTCTCTCTCCCTGTCGCATGTCAACCTTTTCTAGAAAAAACGCGCATAATTATAAGAACCTAAACTTTAAGAACTTGTTAGGCTAAAATTTTCATTTTAAACCCCCTTTTCATAAGAACCTATTAAGCTTAAAATTTTCAATGGGTTCTTATTTTACAAAAGTGAAGCCTCACATGAAAATACAAAAAAAAAACACTTTAGTCTACATTTCAGTCACTAAGATTCAAAGAATGAACTAAAATGAAAACCATGTTATATCTTTGCCAATGCAGCATTTATGGACTCTGTAGCATGAAAGACATGCATGGTAGTACTTTGGAAAGATAAATTTACTGTATGGTTATCATCTAAACTGTATTCTAGATTATTATTTAATACAGTAATATATTCCATATCACATATGCCCTATAGTAGTTATCTGTGATGATCGCTAGTGCCCCTATCAAATTGAGAACCTATTTAAGAACCGAAGTAGCCTAAAATCCCACTACCAATACCATTTCTGTAAGAACCTCTTTAAGCTACGTTAGAAAAATCTAGGTTTTTATACGTGGGTTTTTACTGTATTGCAAAAGTGTGTCTCACTGTAAACCGGTGTCCATGCTGAGATGTCAGTTTTAACTGAGAAAAAACATTTTACTTGGGTACTACTGTGTATTCAAAGGGTTTTACATGAACATAATTAGCTGTAGAATGTGTCATATTTATTGCAGGTAAGCCTATATATATATGCTATCGGCTCTGATCATTATTTTATTAATGTGGTGCCTTACTCATTCCCTTTTTCACAAAGAACATCCCAGCTTAAGCGACAAGGTGATGGACGGTATCAAGAACCTGATGTGGTGAACTTCAGAGGAGAAGCCAGGATTTCTGCTGGAGGTAAGCACAAATTTCCAAATCCTTACTATACATAACAGGGTTGTTTATACAAGAGAAAATAAGCCATGGCTTACTCCAGCCACGGCTTACACTAGACGCAAATATCCCACATATCTATCTATTTCGGGCGCATTTGCACTAATTCTATAAGTTTGTCTCATTCTCGTCTGTTGGCCATGACAGATGCAGATCCTGCGAGGAAAGATGGCTCTCTCTCTATCAACTATGCCCCGTATAAATACCCGGGGGGGGGGGGGGGGGGGCCCGCCCCCAGAAAGGGGGGGGGGGCGCGGGGAGAGAAGTCGATCATTACCCACAAAAGGGGGACGGAAGGGGGTGGTGGGGGGAGAGGGGGAGATCGTGGGG
>CALNXI010001364.1:97785-101747 GCA_942486025.1 Porites evermanni | reverse complement strand
AACGGTTTACAAAAAAATTAATTGCAACCTTTTTTACCCCCAGGGGGAAAAAAAAATAAATTCCCCTTCCTTATGGGGGGGTTTTTTTTTAAAAAAATTGTTAACAATATTTTCCCCATACAAAACTACATTTTTAAAATGGTTATTTTCTTTTTCCAAAACCCCAAATGGCCCCCCCCCCCCCCCCCTCTGTAAGCTAGAAATCTCAAATCCTTCCAAGGACTGAAAATTGATAAAACAAACTCGTAAAAGTTTATTCAACACTACAGTAGAATTTTTGTTTTTTAATTCCAGTTGAAATATTAAGAAATCACAATATTTTGGGAACAAGAACTTTTGCTATAGATTTTCAATTTTGTTAGTGGTAGGAATGTAAGACAAAAATTGTGGGTGGAAGAACTTTCTCACTAGTAAAGTGAATGATGATTTCACGGTTCAGCGAGGATTTTGGAAAATAATAGGGAATTCAAAACTAAATTTAACAGCCTCTTCTCCCTGAAAGTTGCAGTACTTTGTTCTGGCAAACAACAACAAAACAATTGGTTCGTCATTTGTTTTTCATGTTAAGACTAGAATTTTTTTTTAACCAAAATAAGGATCACCCAATGAACAGTTAAATTTGCTGTTTAATTCTTATTTTTCGGGTCCTTCAAGAAAAAAAAACACAAAGAAGTTGGAAAGAAAATTATTCACTGTAGTGTTGAATATAGGTTTTACAAGAAGTAAACCAATGTAGTTATAAGGAGCCCTGTTTTCACCCCTATTGCTTTGCGCGCTTGTATTGATTGCCTTGGGTACTATCGACCAATCAAAACGGAAAGTTGACACTCATGCGATCCCATAGGTCTTTGCACCAAATGCTTATACCTACTCCCCCTGTGATTTAGAGAACTGAGAATAAGCGAGAGATTTGAGGTTCACCCCAAAGTTCACAGTAAAATAGAGATATGATCTAGGACAGATATGCAATCTATCTAAGCTATACTGTCAAATCAACCAGTCATTCATTCAGTTTGACTGACTTTAATTCAGTCAGTCAGTCTGAAATGATAAATGTAGCCGGGTAGTACCAATACTGTCATTTGACCAGTAACCAAGCCAATGAGTTAGTCAATCAACAGTATCAGTCAGTCAGTCCATCAGCCAGTGTTTCATTACAGTCAGGTGGTATCAATACTGTCAGTCAACCAGTCACCCAGCCAACTAGTTAGTCAATCAACAGTATTAGTCAGTCAGTCCATCAGCCAGTGTTTCATTACAGTCAGGTGGTATCAATACTGTCAGTCAACCAGTCACCCAGCCAACTAGTTAGTCAATCAACAGTATCAGTCAGTCAGTCAGTCAGCCAGTGTGTCATTACAGTTAGGTAGTATCAATACTGTCAGTCAACCAGTCACCCAGCCAACTAGTTAGTCAATCAACAGTATCAGTCAGTCAGTCAGTCAGCCAGTGTGTCATTACAGTTAGGTAGTGTCAATACTGTCAGTCAACCAGTCACCCAGCCAACTAGTTAGTCAATCAACAGTATCAGTCAGTCAGTCAGTCAGTCAGCCAGTCTGTTATTACAGTCAGGTAGTATCAACACTGTCAGTCAGCCAGTAACCCAGCCCACTAGTTAGTCAATCTACAGTATCAGTCAGTCAGTCAGTCAGCCAGTCTGTTATTACAGTCAGGTAGTATCAATACTGTCAGTCAACCAGTAACCCAGCCCACTAGTTAGTCAATCTACAGTATCAGTCAGTCAGTCAGTCAGCCAGTCTGTTATTACAGTCAGGTAGTATCAATGCTGTCAGACAAGCAGTCATCCAGCCAACTAGTAAGTCAATCAACAGTATCAGTCAGTAAGTCCATGGATTATCAATAAAGGTACTAGCAAGGTCAGGTGTATGGTCAGTTTCACTTTGCAAACAATGAATGAGATGTTCTCTATTCATTCAGTCGTTATGACACAGTATATACTACACTATAGATTGCATGTCTGATATTTACCAACAGTCAGTTTTACATCTCATTTACCTGTGACACATTGCAAAGTTAGGAAATTGAAAACAAGGGAGTGCCAACAAATTTTGTCAACTTTTAGGTTAACTTCATAAATTTTGAAATAAAATTTTGAACAAAAAAATCTCCAATAAATTCACACAGGCAACAAGCCTTTTGAATTACTTATTAGTTCCTACACCATGACAGTTAAAAACTTTGGACTTGTCCTAACAAAGTTCAGACTGATATTCAGGCCAACATCACTATAATTTTTTGGTGAGTTGAGGCTTTATGAATTGCATCTTTTTTAAGCATACACTGTAAAGTTCAATTCGTGACATTCTGTTGTTATCTTTGGTTTATAAGATTTTTGCAGTAACACTTAGCATAAGCTGTTGTTCAAATTGAAATGAAAATGACTAAATTAATAGAATGACATTTTTATGAAACTTCAATGCATTACTTTTTGCACACAAGTAGTTTGTGCATTGAATTTAACACTTCATTGCTGAAGTCTTATTACTTCAAAGTTGAAACACTGTGTTGAATGCTTCATATTACTTCTCAAACAAATTGATTTTACAAGGAAAAATTTTAAGGATGCAAAAATGAACGGTTTATCATTTGATTTCCAAACATTAATTTTCTTTGTATATTTTATCTCAGTTTTTGAATTATTGATGAGTTTGAGAACTACAGTCAAACCTCCACTAATGGTCACCTCTCTACAGCAACTAATTTTTTTGACCAAGCAGACAGTCCATGTGCACATTAACTCTTTTTAAACCTCTCTACAGTGGCCACACACACCTCTCTACAATGGCATTGGCCACTAAAGCGTGTCCCTAACCGCCAAAATAACCTTTCAACAACAGCCATTTTTTTTCAGCGACTGATGAAAAGGTCAGGAATGGTCACGAAATTTGGTCTGACAAAGGCACATTGATGATTAATCACAGCATTGTATTTTGATTGTGTTCCATTCATACCGCTGCAGAAAGCATAAATTGTCTATGATACTTGTTCGTTTTGTCACATTTACATTATTTGATTCAAAACATTATTCAAGTTGTTTATGTATTTTACATCTTTGCTTTTTTAATTTATGATTGGACTAACATTTTGGGATAAGGGAACCAAGAAGGTGGCACAATAAACATGTTGTACTTCCTCAAAAGAATTTTCATATGACACCCCTACGTCCCTATAATGGCCACCTCTCCACAGCACCCACTTTCTTCTGTCCCCAAGGTGGCCATGCATAGTAGAGAGGTTTGACTGTATATTTGAAAGTTTGCCATCTAATTGGGTCATTGACAATGCCCTTGTTAATCAATTTTTGCCATGACTTTGCAATGTAACTTGGCACATAAAAATGATGTAAAACTGCTTTAACTATAGCAGAACTTAGCTCATATCTATAACATATTCTGTATGTGGCACAACTGAACAAAAGCAATCTAATACTAATCCAGGTAAAAAATATTGATCTTAGTTTGGCATGAAAAATTTTCAAGCCAGAGAACTTGTATGCGACTGCATTGTTCTTCACACAATAAAGCATTATAAAATAGAATTATCAGTTTGTTTGTTTGTTTTTTTTTTTAAGCCTAGAAGGAAAATCATTGAATGCATATGAAACCACTTGCTCTAATAATTCATTCAATCTCTCATAATTATGAAGTTCCAAGTTATACAAATAAAAAAGTTTTTTAACTTTCTAATATTCCAAGGTCAAAATTAATATATTTTTTTTCATTCCTGTGTATCAAAATGTATATCAAATTTATGTGTCAGTTAAACAATGTTTTGCTATACTTTGAGTTCTGCGTCCAGTTTTTTGACTCAAATGATTTTGATTTTTTTGCAGTTAATTCTCCAAATTATTTTTTTTTTTTTAGTAAAAAAAACAGTTCTATGCAATTAATCTATTCCAATGAAAGATTAAAATCAAAATGGATTCAGTACAGTTGCACATA
>CALNXI010001364.1:80285-92785 GCA_942486025.1 Porites evermanni | reverse complement strand
ATGTTCCAACTCCTACAAAGCTTGGTGGTGATGAGCTTACAGAACCAGACCGGAAACCTATGCAATGACATTACCCCAATATTAAAACAGCCACGATACACTGAAATTCATGCCATACCTAGATTATGACAAGTCACTATCCAATCAATCATCAGGTTGTCTACCGTACCGCTACATCCTATATGAGCACCCCAGCTCTGCACACCCTCCATCAAGTTATATCTGTCTAGATGCTGTTCTGTTGGGACAAGTAGGCAATTTGCACGTGGTTTTTAAGCAAGTAATAGGGCGCTTGTTGTCACCTGTGAATTCTATTCTATGTCTTCCCTTAAGAGAACCAGGCAGACTGCTTGAAAGGATGATACTAGGCTCTCATATAAGGCGTGAGCATGTTTCCACCAAAAACTGATGAGACAATTCGGTCCAGTTGCACTCCAGTTTTTCTTCAATGCATAAACCTTTGACTGTGCAACTTGTGTCTAGTTTCCAGGCCTCCTCCATCAGGGTTGGTACTTGCTTCTCAATGACCTCTCTTAATTCGTCCAGCTACTCTGTGTTCTTGTTTCCAGTTCTATTTCCATTTCCATCTCCCACAAGCTCTTCCAAAAACTGCTAGCTTCCTTGATATCATTGAACATCTCCTCTCCATTCAAGCTATTTTTCTTAGTGTACCTAGGACCATCATTCTCTTTATCTCGTCTCTCTCTCTCTCTCTATTATGCCTGCATAAAACCAAATAGCATCAACCTTGAACTGCTGATTGATTGTACTCGCCTACTCTTGCTTTTCCACTCTAACAAAGCCCTTCTTAAACTTTGTAAGTAATAATTTCTACCCTCTCTATATATTCAACAAGGAGACACCTGAAGGCCTCTATGCGGGTTGTGTTGATGTAAGTAAGAATTATGTTGAAGGGCATTGGAAAGTTGAGCAGTGTATCAACAACAAATGTGCGCAGGAGAGACGGAGATGTTCTGTTAAATACACTAGAAGATGAGTTACACACATGGGTTCCTTTGCTCCTCAAAACAGAACTTACATCTATATTACCACCATATATGTTAAGGGGATGGGGTTTGCATTCCAG
Organism: Porites evermanni; assembly: GCA_942486025.1. Classification (NCBI taxonomy): domain Eukaryota; kingdom Metazoa; phylum Cnidaria; class Anthozoa; order Scleractinia; family Poritidae; genus Porites; species Porites evermanni. The sequence continues at coordinate 91,698 of CALNXI010001364.1, read as the reverse complement.
CTTTACTAATATCCTCAATAAATGCACTTCCACATTCAACAATAGCATGTAATGTATCAGACTTCCAATAACTACAGGGCGCAAGGGAGCCCTTCAGACGCCCAAGCATTTTAGCTAGGGTGCCCAGGCCTAAAAGGTGGTCGCACAAATAAAATCTTCGAGCAGCCCTTTGGGCTCCCAAACATTTTAGCTGGGGTGCCCAGGCCTCCAAGTTGGTCGCCCAAATTAATAAATCAGTGAGCTGTTGGTAGATTATTAAAAATTAAACAAATTATTTTCTAAAAAAGTCAAGCAGAACTTTGTATTTTGATTTTTTATTTTCATGGAAATCACATCCTTTGACCTCCTGGGCGTGCAAAAAAAAAACCCACAATGTCATATGAAAGCAATGAAACCCAGCAAAGTTTAAGCACAATATGAGAAACAAGGGCAATGCTGCCATACATTTCAGGGGACACAAGGGACACAGGGGACACACAGGACAGTAGAGACACAGGGGACACAAGGGACACAGGGGACACAAGAAGACACAGGGGACACAGCAGATAAAGGGAGACAAGAGGACACAGGGGACACAAGGGGACACAGGGGGACACAGTGGACACAAGGGGGCACAGGGGACCAAAGACTCAGGGGACACAAGGGGACACAGGGGGACACAAGGGGCAGAGGGGGACACAAGGGACACAAAGGGACACAAGCAGACACAGAGGACAGATGGGACACAAGGGGACATAGGGGACACAGGGGACACAAGGGACACAGGGGGACACAAGGGAGGATACAGGGAACACAAGGGATCACAAGGGACATGGGACACAAGGGATACAAGGGGACACAGGGGACACAGCATACACAAAGGGACACAGTGGACACAAGGGGACACAGGGAACACAAAAGACACAGGGGACACAGGGGACACAACTGACACAGGGAACACAAGGGTTACAAGGGACACAGGGCACAGATGGGACACAAGCAAATGCAGTTGACACAAGGGGACACAGGGGACACAAGGGGATGCAGGGGACACAAGGGGACACAAAGGACACAAGGGGACACAAGGGGAGACAAGTGGACACAAGGGACACTTGGGACAGAGGGGACAGTAAGTACGATTGTGGTCTGTTTTATGAAATTTTTATAAAAATGTTTGGGTCAAAAATAAGGACAGTATTCTTTTTACTAATCATTTAGGTTGAAAAGAAAATTTGCTTAAGATATATGATTGAGGTCCCATGGAGCTTTCCAGGAAAGCTGCTATGAATTTTAACAAAACCATGCCTGCCCAAAAACTCATATCTCTTTTGAATAGATCATCTTGTTGGAAAGCTGTCGTTTTATATCATCGGCAAAATGTTCAGGACAAATGAGCTTTTTGTGGATTCGGTAGCCAGCTAGCTCTACTTTAAATTTAGCTTTTGCATATTTATTTTTAGTACGTGATACCAGAAACCCATATGGGGTTGAAACGTGTAACTCGCGTTCAATGCTCGTGAATATTCACTTTTACAATATTTGGAAACCTTAGTGACGGATATCCATTTTCAAAGAAATGGCTGCTGCGCGATCACCTTGCAGATGTTTTAAGCCACGAGTTCTGCATTTCAAGGTTTAAAATACACCATTAAAAGACAAAAAATGGAAAAAGAAAGTTCAAAAGAATGCTCAGCTTTCTTTTTGTGGAGGAAGGGAAGCTTTTCGTCAAGAAATCGTCCTTCCAGGAATTCAATCTTGTTTTCTTCACAGAGGAGCGCATGGTCTGTTTTGAAATGCAACCAAGGCAGCGAAGCTTTTGCTGAATTTTCAGGTACATTTTTTTGCACTCTACGGCCAAGACAATTACGTTTTTGAAAGGGAATTTATGTATTTTTAATTTTTTCAAAGACGTTTTAAAAATTTTTCTCTTCAGCGCTAATGAAAAATTCCAAAAGGTGCCCTGATTTGAGATGGATTTTGTGTTGAATTTTGCCATGTGCTCAGTCGATTTCACTCGCGTGAACGGATCCACGATCCAGATAGTGTTTCCTGAATTGCTTTAAACTGGATTAACTTTTTGGATTTTGAATAAAGATTTTCAAGAAACGGCTTCTCTGTCTATTGTTTTGACTTTGTTCATTCATGAAATTAGCTCAAAACACGATCTGACCACAACATCCAAGCTGAATTTAAGCTAAAAAATGCTTCTCAAATTACTTACACGCATCACATTTTGCGAAGATGTCAGGTTCAGTCTTTTTTCGATACGCAGCCAATGAATTTTATTCGAAAATATTTTTTACTGTTTATTCTAGACTAGTAATATAAGAATTTTAAAAGCCTATTTGGAGTATAAGTTTACTGTGTAGAGGGTCAACAAGGGATCGTTTTTTGAACTGACAACTTCAAGAAGTTGCAAGGACGTCAATGGGTTTCATAATGTTATGTTTGGCCCAGGTGGTGAGGCAATAATATCCTGCTCAGTAGTTCGGTAAGATTCCTGGTTTCAACCTTTGAAAGCTTTTGCTGCTTTCAGGAGTTTTTCCCCCATTTGTCGGCCATTTTTTTCAAGCGGGCGCGGGAACCTGAAGTAAAATTACGTCACGTTGTTTTCGAAGTTTGATTGGACAGTTGTCTCTTCTTCTCGTTCCAAATATGGTACTTTTGAAAATGAATAATCACGAGCATCGGACAAAGCAAACATATGAGAGTTACACGTTTCAACCCCTTATGAGTTTCTGGTGATACGTAATGACTTGTCACAACACCAAAGACAATGCGGGACTTTATAGATTTACATACTTTTTTCTAAAACAATCACAATAATACTCATCTTTTCTTTTTTTATACCTCGTATTTTACTGGAATAAAGATGTTAAGTTATGTTTTAGTCTTGCAGACACAGCAGTAAAAGACAGGTAAAAAGATTTTATTATCATAAAACTGACTCCCGTGTTTATTCAGAGATTTTTTAAAGGTCTTTAAAATACAAAACTTTTGTTTTGTGTCATCAACTGTACTTTATGCCTGTCAGAGCAGAAGTAACAATACCTTTTGAAAAACTAACTAATGAACCATCCTAATTAATTTGAAAAGCCGTTAAAATTGAAAAAAAATTAATGTGCAGCTTGTCACATTCATAGTCAAAAATTATGTTACATGTGAATCCAAGTGGAACAATCTTTAAACATCAACGTGCACTTACATGTAACAACATTTTCGTTTAAAAAGCTTTTTGATAGACATGCTACATACAAGTTGACCTTAAGAGTTTCTTAGCAAGCAGAACATTCTTTTTAGGCTGTGAAGTGGCCAAGCGAGCTATGAAGTCACAAGTAATCAATTCTAGCTTTTTTACTTTAAATCAAGAAAGCAACACGAGCATGTCACCTGGCTGGGTGACCTGGACAATATTTTCAGTCGCCTGAGGCCAGGTCTTAGTCACCTCAGGCGACCGGGCACCATAAGTAAAAGCACAACCCACACTTTGTCCTCCGCTACACAGTAAGATTACTTTTCCATCCTTTGCTAACGCAGTATTTTTTTTCTGCTTGTGCAATCCAACTTGACTTATGGGTGATTCGAAGTTGCAGCCAATAAAAATCACACAATTTTTGGGACAGGCACGGGATACAGGAAAGTTAAAAAACAAGCCAATTTTTGAATCACAAGAGAAATACAAAAGGAATGCGCTACCAAATTTATGACGCTGGCTGACTATGTCATCCCAAGTGATGGCATGCATATAATGTGACATTCTTTTCGCAAAATTGCTCCGTTACTTTCCCTTTCTTTCTAAGTGTTCAATTTTGCTGCAAACAATCCACGTCTGCTTTTGTGATCAAGATCTTGTTTCTATTTTCCTCCACCTTTTCCTAGTATTCACATTTCCCTTTTGCTGTTTACTACCACAACTTGACTGTCTTTTTGGGCCACATTATTATTAATATCATTATTGTTATTATTACATTATTTAGCTCTGAACTCTGGCTGTTTTCATGCAGACATACATTCCAAGAGAGCCATTCATAACCATAACAACCAGAGGTCCCTTGAGGACACAGAAGTCAGGTACACTCTTTTACAGAAAAAAGAAAGGAAAAACAAGGAAAACACGGGAAAACAAGGGGAAAGAGGAGGGAAAGAGGCGAAACAGAGGGACAGGGGAACAAAGGGAAAAAAGGGGAAACAGGGAACACAGCATAAACAAAGGGAAACAGAGGACACAAGGGGACACAGGGAACACAAAAGACACAGGGGACACAGGGGACACAACTGACACAGGGAACACAAGGGTTACAAGGGACACAGGGCACAGATGGGACACAAGCAAATGCAGTTGACACAAGGGGACACAGGGGACACAAGGGGATGCAGGGGACACAAGGGGACACAAAGGACACAAGGGGACACAAGGGGAGACAAGTGGACACAAGGGACACTTGGGACAGAGGGGACAGTAAGTACGATTGTGGTCTGTTTTATGAAATTTTTATAAAAATGTTTGGGTCAAAAATAAGGACAGTATTCTTTTTACTAATCATTTAGGTTGAAAAGAAAATTTGCTTAAGATATATGATTGAGGTCCCATGGAGCTTTCCAGGAAAGCTGCTATGAATTTTAACAAAACCATGCCTGCCCAAAAACTCATATCTCTTTTGAATAGATCATCTTGTTGGAAAGCTGTCGTTTTATATCATCGGCAAAATGTTCAGGACAAATGAGCTTTTTGTGGATTCGGTAGCCAGCTAGCTCTACTTTAAATTTAGCTTTTGCATATTTATTTTTAGTACGTGATACCAGAAACCCATATGGGGTTGAAACGTGTAACTCGCGTTCAATGCTCGTGAATATTCACTTTTACAATATTTGGAAACCTTAGTGACGGATATCCATTTTCAAAGAAATGGCTGCTGCGCGATCACCTTGCAGATGTTTTAAGCCACGAGTTCTGCATTTCAAGGTTTAAAATACACCATTAAAAGACAAAAAATGGAAAAAGAAAGTTCAAAAGAATGCTCAGCTTTCTTTTTGTGGAGGAAGGGAAGCTTTTCGTCAAGAAATCGTCCTTCCAGGAATTCAATCTTGTTTTCTTCACAGAGGAGCGCATGGTCTGTTTTGAAATGCAACCAAGGCAGCGAAGCTTTTGCTGAATTTTCAGGTACATTTTTTTGCACTCTACGGCCAAGACAATTACGTTTTTGAAAGGGAATTTATGTATTTTTAATTTTTTCAAAGACGTTTTAAAAATTTTTCTCTTCAGCGCTAATGAAAAATTCCAAAAGGTGCCCTGATTTGAGATGGATTTTGTGTTGAATTTTGCCATGTGCTCAGTCGATTTCACTCGCGTGAACGGATCCACAATCCAGATAGTGTTTCCTGAATTGCTTTAAACTGGATTAACTTTTTGGATTTTGAATAAAGATTTTCAAGAAACGGCTTCTCTGTCTATTGTTTTGACTTTGTTCATTCATGAAATTAGCTCAAAACACGATCTGACCACAACATCCAAGCTGAATTTAAGCTAAAAAATGCTTCTCAAATTACTTACACGCATCACATTTTGCGAAGATGTCAGGTTCAGTCTTTTTTCGATACGCAGCCAATGAATTTTATTCGAAAATATTTTTTACTGTTTATTCTAGACTAGTAATATAAGAATTTTAAAAGCCTATTTGGAGTATAAGTTTACTGTGTAGAGGGTCAACAAGGGATCGTTTTTTGAACTGACAACTTCAAGAAGTTGCAAGGACGTCAATGGGTTTCATAATGTTATGTTTGGCCCAGGTGGTGAGGCAATAATATCCTGCTCAGTAGTTCGGTAAGATTCCTGGTTTCAACCTTTGAAAGCTTTTGCTGCTTTCAGGAGTTTTTCCCCCATTTGTCGGCCATTTTTTTCAAGCGGGCGCGGGAACCTGAAGTAAAATTACGTCACGTTGTTTTCGAAGTTTGATTGGACAGTTGTCTCTTCTTCTCGTTCCAAATATGGTACTTTTGAAAATGAATAATCACGAGCATCGGACAAAGCAAACATATGAGAGTTACACGTTTCAACCCCTTATGAGTTTCTGGTGATACGTAATGACTTGTCACAACACCAAAGACAATGCGGGACTTTATAGATTTACATACTTTTTTCTAAAACAATCACAATAATACTCATCTTTTCTTTTTTTATACCTCGTATTTTACTGGAATAAAGATGTTAAGTTATGTTTTAGTCTTGCAGACACAGCAGTAAAAGACAGGTAAAAAGATTTTATTATCATAAAACTGACTCCCGTGTTTATTCAGAGATTTTTTAAAGGTCTTTAAAATACAAAACTTTTGTTTTGTGTCATCAACTGTACTTTATGCCTGTCAGAGCAGAAGTAACAATACCTTTTGAAAAACTAACTAATGAACCATCCTAATTAATTTGAAAAGCCGTTAAAATTGAAAAAAAATTAAAGTGCAGCTTGTCACATTCATAGTCAAGAATTATGTTACATGTGAATCCAAGTGGAACAATCTTTAAACATCAACTTGCGCTTACATGTAACAACATTTTCGTTTAAAAAGCTTTTTGATAGACATGCTACATACAAGTTGACCTTAAGAGTTTCTTAGCAAGCAGAACATTCTTTTTAGGCTGTGAAGTGGCCAAGCGAGCTATGAAGTCACAAGTAATCAATTCTAGCTTTTTTACTTTAAATCAAGAAAGCAACACGAGCATGTCACCTGGCTGGGTGACCTGGACAATATTTTCAGTCGCCTGAGGCCAGGTCTTAGTCACCTCAGGCGACCGGGCACCATAAGTTAAAGCACAACCCACACTTTGTCCTCCGCTACACAGTAAGATTACTTTTCCATCCTTTGCTAACGCAGTATTTTTTTTCTGCTTGTGCAATCCAACTTGACTTATGGGTGATTCGAAGTTGCAGCCAATAAAAATCACACAATTTTTGGGACAGGCACGGGATACAGGAAAGTTAAAAAACAAGCCAATTTTTGAATCACAAGAGAAATACAAAAGGAATGCGCTACCAAATTTATGACGCTGGCTGACTATGTCATCCCAAGTGATGGCATGCATATAATGTGACATTCTTTTCGCAAAATTGCTCCGTTACTTTCCCTTTCTTTCTAAGTGTTCAATTTTGCTGCAAACAATCCACGTCTGCTTTTGTGATCAAGATCTTGTTTCTATTTTCCTCCACCTTTTCCTAGTATTCACATTTCCCTTTTGCTGTTTACTACCACAACTTGACTGTCTTTTTGGGCCACATTATTATTAATATCATTATTGTTATTATTACATTATTTAGCTCTGAACTCTGGCTGTTTTCATGCAGACATACATTCCAAGAGAGCCATTCATAACCATAACAACCAGAGGTCCCTTGAGGACACAGAAGTCAGGTACACTCTTTTGAAACCTGGCTGTTTCTAATTTGCACAGTTTTCTGTTGCATTCCCATCCTAACCCTAATCCGCAGAGTTTCAATCCATTGTTCAAGTGTCTTAGCAACCCTTTCTAAGCCCCTACGACATCAGGTACCACACAGACATGTTCTTAGCACCTGCCTCAATAACCTAATATTACATTGGATGTTCATATCCCAAAGCAGCTTTACTTCATTATTCTCAGACCACAGCTCCTTCTGGCACAAATTCAAACCACCTTTCCTTCCATTCCACCTGGCATGACTTCAATAACTTCCCATGTACAACCCTTGCCACATTATCATGCCATTTTATTTTTTAACTTCTGGGCAAAGTTACTTTTTACATTCACTTAGAACACAAGATGACACACACACACTCTCCCTTTTTGCCACACATTAATCTACACAACAGTGTCTCTACAGTCTGATCAATGCTGTTATGATTATTATTATCATTATTTTCATTATTATTATTATTAGATTAAGGACAGACAGGATAATCACAAAAACAAAAGTATTTGTAGTATTTAAGAGGAATTTGATGATTTTGTGGTGGTGGTAGATATGACATCTGGTTCTATTAAAAAGCTGTTGGTTTGAAACTACTAGTCCATGCAGTAAATTTGTTTTCCTACTGAAGGGCTATATATACTCTTACTTTTTTATTACTAAAAAAGCCCAGAACAATGTTTTACTATGACAAGCTCAGTTATAATTCAGAAGTGTTCTAGAGCTGCAATTAATTTTATTAATATAGATTATAGTACCTTGTAACGTAGATGGGCCCCTTTGGAGGATTATCCTTGTTGACTTTGGAAATATATGTACCTAAAATAAATAAAGCAATAACTTGACTAACAGATATCAATCTACTAGATATTAGAGTTGCTATGATCCAATCAAAGGCTCTGTTTACCATGAAAATGACTATATAGAAACGCCTATCATCATATCATATAAATTACATTGGACTAACTAAATAATTATGTTTAGGTCTTTAAAGGTTCAAGCATTAAAATGAAAATGGGTTTAAGAGGTGGGGTGTATCTGTTCTGGCGCCCAGTTCTTCCCTGCCCTGTTACTTCCAAGCACCTGCGACGCAGGCTAGTTCAGGGAGGGTGGAAACAAGGGGGATTTCTTGCACCCATTGCACTGAGAAGTAGGCTTGCATCCCATTTAGAAGGCCAAGAATGGGGGAATACTTTTAGTTTTGTAGGGTGTAAATCTCGTCTAAAGATTATTTTGAGGGTTTTTTATAGGAGCACTGCCCACTCAACTTTAATCTTACCCACCCACTGCTTTCATTTCTTTTCTTTCTATAAGGTTTTAATTGGTGGAAAAAGTTAAATGTCAAAGTTATCAATGAACATTTTAAGATCACAAAGGACATGGCATGGACTGGCATTGGCAGTTAGGGATAGTTCTGGAATGAAAGGCTTAAAATGGAGGCATGAATGGTGCATTCTTTCCAGGAGGGTGTGCGAGGTGTGGGGGCATCCATCCATTAAAGTGAATATAGGCGAATGGTGCACCCTTTTCAGGAAGGTGTATGAGGTGTGGGGGCATTCCTTTCATTGAGGGGTGATTCCATTCATTAGGGTGTGACTGGTGGTAGGGAATTACATGCATTAAAGTAGATAGGTGAAGGAGGATCCCATTCCGGAATATGTTTAAGAGGTACATTGTAATAGCATGAACCAAGCACAAGAGTTGAAGAAGCAAGAGTGTTGCTTCTGAAATGACTGGTGAAATCACTTAAAGAAAGTAGCTTGCGAAATCTACCTAAGCGGGAATTTTAAAGAGAAATACACTGGCTTCTCCTTGATATTTTAGTACAAGAAAATGACTTTAGTATAGAAACACCTATCATCATACACTAAGGATGTAAATTACTACAACATAGCTGAAAGTAACAAGATTCCAAGTATCCAATCAGATAGCAATAGGTTTAGTAAATTTAGTTCTAATAGCATAACTCCCTGGGTATATACACAGTTATAGTATAAGCAGGCAGAATACAGAAGCAGAATTGTAAGCATAGTGCAGATCCAAATTTTCCCCATGTGCCACTCCCACAGACAGTCTTCTGGTTTTGTTGTTATTTGTTTTCTTTTAAACAGTTTGATGTAGTTTTAAGCATTTGTTTTAATCAGTTCTCTCAGGTGTATTTAATTGTGTTTGAGTGTTCTTGTAATAAAGACTGTCAGATCCTAAAGTGTGTGTGTGTGGTGGTTTAGAGTTTCAACTTATTTTTCTCTCAAACCTCTAACGTTATCGCTTCTTCTGTCGTTATGCAATGATATTAACTTAAAATTTATATATGTAATAATATTTATTTTAAAAATTAAACCCTAACTCTCAGTTGTTTTTCTGTCCCACCTAGATTAGCTTTGCTACCTGCTGGTCAGTGTAATTACTTATCGTTTTTTTTCTTACAATAAAGTTATGTTGTTGTTGTTGTCGTTTAGAGGGCATTCCCTTCATTAAAATGGTGTAGTGAAGAATGCATTCCATTCATTAAGGTTGAGAGGTGCTGCGACATTACATACATTAAGGTTGCATCCCATTCAGGAAAGTGTCAGAGGTGAAGGGGCACCATTTGCATAACAAAACAACAACAACCACTGGCAATAAATATGGAGTTAAAGACAAGAAATAAACAATTAAGATTTCCGAGTAGATGTAACGTTAATTACAAGAAATAGTAGTCTGTACTTAATTTCTTCAAACCAAGAAAAGCCTACCTTTAATGTCCGGGTTATCAACTGCAGACATCTCTCACTCCTTTGTGAGCTTTCTTCTCGTTGCTGAAGAAACACATTGTTGTGCATGTGATTGATTTTAACGATGACCAATAAGCCGCCATACAGTTAACCGTTGAAGCCATGTTATTAGAGTTCAATCCAAACAGTGGAATCACAACAAACACTATGCTCTGAAAAGAGCGGAAAAGAGCACATTTCCAGGCGCCATTTTGTTTCTTTTCCTTGGTCCCAGGTTTCTCTCAGGGTGGAGGTTGGAGTGAGGTTGGAGTGAGGTTCAGGTCGGCATGGTAACAAACACTCAGTTTGAACTTTACGGACCTATACTATGCCAACACCATTTTAATGCCTGCTAAACAATATTTTTTTTGTCCAATTTTTTGTCCCACTTCTTTGTCCGATTTTTTTGTCCGATTTTTTATTTGTCCGATTTATTTATTTGTCCAATTTTTCTTTTGCGATTTTCAGTCGGATTTCATGTTCAATCTTTTTGTCCGACTTATTCATGCCCGATTTCTGCCCGATTTTTTTTGTCCGATTTTTTTCCGATTTTTTGTCTTTTTGTCCGATTTTTTGTCTGATTTTTTTGTTCGATTTCATGTCCGATTTTTATCCGATTTTCTATGGCCGATTTTTTTGGCCGATTTGTTGTCACTCTTTTTGGGTGATTTCTCGTCAAAAAAGATCGAACATGTGTCGTCATGTATTGTCACTTTTGTCATGTACTGTCAATGTGTTAGAGTTTTTATTATTATGACAGTATCGTATACACGTATGGGTGTGATATAGCAGCAGCCACCAGTGGCTTCGGACGTGACCCTGGGACTCTAAGGAACAGCCTTAGACTAGAAAAAAATCATAAATTGTATAAATAACTTAATAAGATAAAATAAAAAATATATAAGTATATGTATAAATAAATAAAATGATACAACGACAAACTTAAGAAAAATCTACAACTAGTTATGCTATGTCTCCCAGCATAGGGGCCCAAACTTCTGTACCTTCTTACAGCTTGTCTTTCTTCTCTCGATTCTGGATCCAAGGGCAGCTCATTTCCAGAGTTGTTACTGTCTTTGCTTGATGATCTACTATCCTTGCGTCCACTCGTTTGGCCCTAACTTCATTATATTCCGCAAACACGGGAATATCCCAGAAGGCCTGAACATCCTCGCTCTCATAGAATGACTTTGACTGCACTTGGGAGTACCAAGGTGGAACACTGTCAATAGGCCACTTCCGAGT
>CALNXI010001364.1:51887-67397 GCA_942486025.1 Porites evermanni | reverse complement strand
TAGTACCTGTAGTATCTGTAGCAGTTGTAGTAGCTGTGGTATCTGGAGTAGCTGTAGCAGCCTTAGTAGGGGCGTCCAGTGGTGTAAGGAATTGTAAAGATTCCTTTCTACCTTCCAGCAAATTTTCCAAGCATTTATATCGACTAGTCTCACTTCAGTCAATCGACCAAACTTGGATAATTATTAGGCGTAAGGCAGTGAAACCGAGTCCATACTCAAAGGGATTGATATAAACTAATGGGCGAGAGAATATATAGAATATAAACGTAGGTATGTGAGTCCTGAATGGAACCTTCTACAAAGTACAAAAGACGATTTGCACAAGCTTATGAAAGGAACATCAAGGTTCACACACATTTGATGAAGTTAGTGATATATAGGAATATTTTCTAGCTTTTATATTTTTACGCGGCCTATCTTGTTCTTACGACTGTGGTGTCCCATGCTCAATTGCACAAAATTGACCCGGCGAGGCTACCAGGGGCACCCAAAGACAATTTTCTGCTAAATATCTGTTCGGAGAAGCAAATATTGCCAAGAATTTTCTTTTGCTTGAGGAAGACTGAAAATTCCTAGATGGACCTTCCATTCATTTACAATTTTCGATGCTTTATACCTAATAAATTCCCTACGAATTCTGATTTTTAATGTTTCAAAATCAGTTCCCAGGTTACAATATTTTTGTTAAAAAATACACCGTATTCACAAATGGCGGACACGCGGGAAAAAACTGGTGCCTAGTCATGAAAACGAGGCGTTGGAGGATAACCAAAATTGCAAATGAAGACTTTCAGTGAAGTTGCAGAGTGTCTAGCACGGATTCCACCTAAAATAGCTTTGTACAGACTTCTTTTTAAATACAATTACGTGGGATGTCTTCTGCTTTTAATGTTTAGTATTGATTTGCTGTTTGCAATCAAAAGGGACGCGTATATCTTCAAGGAAACAGGATGATTTTGTAGTTTTCAGAAGCATCAGAAGCTCGACAAGTGGGCGATGACTGGAGAAAAGCGGCAAACATGTTGGCCCAAACTCAGTCACATTGAAACCGAGTACGAAAGCCAGCTCACTACAATTCGGTAAAACAGAAATGTAAACAAATCTTGGTGGCAGGAAAAAAAGAAATAAGCGACGGATACATGGCCTACTTGTTAACGCAAGAGACGTCTGTCATTGGACAAAACAGTTCAAGTCGAGATCGAAAAAAGGAAGACAGGAAAGAAGCGGTGACTGAGGTTTCGATGAAGTTATGTTTGCAAATTGGTTTTTGTTTGCCAGGACGTTATTCTCTGGCCTTTATCGATGAAGGACATCAATTAGAACTATTTTTTTAGTATAAATGCAGGAGCGATCGAGTGGAGTACGCTCAAAATTTCAACTTGTTACTAGGCAGACTCGGTAAGCCGGCCACATATCATTTTAGCGAGTAATTTTGTATTTCTTATCTTTGGCTGTTTAGAGTTTTAACTTTATGTTCCATAATATTTTAAAAGTAAAGAATACATAAATAAATAAAATGATGGTCTTCTTAAACGGATCCAGACTCGAATTTAATCATTCGAAACAGAAGCTTGCCATGTTCAATCCTGATACAAACATTGCCTTAAAAGTTTAACGTAGTAAAATGTGAGCTTTATACCACTTTTTACCAAGAGCTCTCCGAGATAATGCCCTAAAGTAGACCAGGCAAATAGCAAGCCATAAGATTCACACACTACAGCTTCTAATTTTGATAAAATTATTTTATTTCGCAATGACAAAGACATCAAAAGGTTTTGCTAAGCTCTGCCAACGTATACCTCTAACAATTCACTCCAAAGCGACGCAATTAATATCATCTAAAGGAAGTTGTAAATACAGACATACATATTTACATAGATATGTATTAAATGACACTGACATGAATGAATGAGCCTCGTGAATGAATCTTTCACCCGCTCTCGACTTGACCAGTTTTGTGTAATGGCGGAGGTCTCTTCCGTTGACAAGTAGGCCATATATCCGTCGCTTATTTGTTTTTTTCTTGCCACCAATATCTGCTTTTATTTCTGTTTTACAGAATTGCAGTGAGCTGGCTTTCGTATTCGGTTTCAGTGTGAAGTTTGGGCCAACATGTTTGCCGCTTTTCTCCAGCCATCGTCCACTTTTTCAGTGTCCGTATTTACAGGGTTTCACTGCAAACACCATTTTGTCCATTTGCCTACACAAAAAATAAATTGTTGATTCATCCTTTTTTCTAATTTTTAATGGCAGTGCTAGAAAATGCTAAATGCTAAGAGAAAGGACTTGAAGTTATAATATTTATTCAGTACAGTACACGTACCTCACATCTGTCAGTTTGGGTGGCAACCACGTCTTGATCTTGACCAATCTACAATAAAAAGATTGGAAATTTAATAGGAATTGAAACTCCCACCACACACATCAAGAACAAGCAGTGGATAATATTTTTAAACATTAAAACAGGGCCTCTGATATTATGCAATGGTGCGATTTCGCACAATTGACCTCAAATTGCATCCGATCGCACAATTGAGGAAAACAGAATAATTCGTTAAAAAAAATGCTAAATTCAAGTAAAGTAAATGATGAATTTTAACTTAAATCAAACATTTTCCCAATCTTAATGTAATTTAAGGTGATTTACTACTAAATAAGGCCTTGCAAGACATCCGAAACCTTTGATTGCGGTATCTGGGCAGCCATTTTGATTTCAGAGACAAACAGTGTGGTCAGCTGAACACATTATCACATCATCTTTTCAACATTTTCCTTGAAGTTTGAGTGCAAAATTTGTGTTCAGAAAGAGGTAATTCATAAATTTAAAAATCATATTTTGGTCACGTGACCAGCTACAGTGTACGAACTTACTCATTTTAAGAAAATGGTGCGGGTTTGAAAAACCTAGCCTGCGAAAGCATCCGTTTCTCCTCGAAAAGCGAGGGGAAACGGATCCTTTAGTGGGCTATGAAAAACCAAATCACTATTATTTTGTTTAAGATACGACCCACTAATCGTTTTTCGAAGGCAAAATGATATAACTTTCATTTTCATAAAAACGATGTCACATGACCTCTTAATGCAAATAACCTATTGGGCAGAGGATGCATTTTTTGTTGCCTGTACTGGCCAGGCTATTTATAATGGTCTGAAATCATACGCACGATTTATAATTGGTTGAGTGAGCAGCGCTAGTTCGTTAGTTCGCTATTACATGTATGATTTCAGACCAGAAGTTCAATTACCACTTTATTATAGCCATTTTGAAATCGCAGAATTCAGTGAGATTTACAACAGAAATGATGCAATTTAGAACATGAATGATGCGATTTAGAACAGATGTAATTTAGAGCAAAAATTACTGTGATTTTTGTGAGTAAATCACACTGCTGAGAACAAATCAGATTGCGGGGATCACCAGTGATTTGAAAATGGATGTAATAAAGAACAAAAATTACGCAAACCTGTCGCTCTTTGATTGATTACTTAAAATTGAGCAACTACAGTGTATCAGCGAACTTGTAGTATTTTAAATCTTAGGTGTATTTTACCAGTGGCTAGTTAAAGCCCGCCAGACCATGGGGAGTGGTCTAGTGGTCTAGTGGTCTAGATTTATATTTATTGATACAGGTATCAACATACTCAATAAAACATACAGTGACCTGTAATCATGACCTGTGCAATGTGACCTGTAATCATGACCTGTGCAATGTGACCTGTAAAAGAAACCTCTTGCTGCACTAGATCCTTGAATGGTTAATATGTTTTACATGCATACCATGTTTTGGGTTAGTCTGCTCAATGTAACTTTCATTGTACATGTATATTGGACTTACCGCATCTCCCGCGAGACCCGCCATTCCACTGGTTTCCAATTGCGACCCATTGATACTTGTTAATCTTCCTCTGCAGACTGGGCAGTTTACTGAAGTCTATAAAACAATTCCACACAATAGCAGATTACTTACGAGGCAGTCACGGTCACGATCACTTCTGTCCGCTTTTAATAAACATGACTGTAACTAAGCTGCATGCTTGCAACATTCAGCTGAGATCGTTCCACGTCCACCTCTACTACAAAGTTATTTAACGTCCTCAGCCATGAATGTGCAGAACCCTACGTTCCATGCAACATTCATCCGGCAAAGCATGGCATATCAAATGCAGGTTATCCCCCACTTAACCTTCTAAACAACCGGCGATCAATGATTCCATGATTGCACAAAATGGCGACCACATCACGTGACAACTCTCAGCTTGTATAAATAAACTTACAGTTTTACTTGTTTTTAATAAATTCCAGTCTGATGTAATTGTATTTTCATCATAGCTACTGCCGTTTACTAATTAAAAATGATTAGTTTGGAGAGATCTATGAGAAGTTAATGAAAAAATGCTAAGCTACAGTGTAAAGCTCTCTTGGAGTGTGCTCTGCTCGAAAAAAATTACAACTGGCCTTATCTAACAGGGACCGCGGAGCAAGGTGAAAAGTGGGAGGGCTGACAATTGAAAATAATTTTTTCATATTGAAAATCGAAAAAACGAATAAAATCCTAGTATCTGATTTGTTTCTGTCGCGTGACTTTGCATACTTTTCTGCAGAGCTTACAGACTTTGACGAAGTCCCAGATAACTCTAATAAACGACCAACATCCACGGTCAGTTCAGATTCAATGCGAGAAAAGACGCGATTACAATTTTAGTATACAAATACTGCACTGAAGTGATCTGAAAAATTTCTAACTATGGCCGTTCGCTGTTCAAGTAATGTAATTCTTCTTGCCATCGAATATTTCAGAAAGACAAAATATAAAACTTTTTTCAACTCAAAACACCTACTCACCTTCGTTTGGCTTGAAAAAGCTAGTAATTTTCTTCATTTCGTCTTGATAAAACTGATAAAAAAAACTCTGCCGGAGCTGGAAGTACAAAACACGCTGCCGAACGAAGCGAAGGGGTGGCCAAGGCATGGCGTTTGATCAAGGGGTAAGTCGGCCCCAGGGCACAATTACCGCGAAAAGCACAGGAGCCCCACAAAATGCCTGGCGTTTGATATTAAAGAAAATACAGAGAATATAGCGGAATATAGACGGAAAAAAACTTGTTTCAAGTCTTTTTTTTTATTTTAATTATTTTTCTTTTTAGCGCAAAAAGTGGGGGAGCGGGCGCAAAAAAGTGGTGGGGCCGCGGCCCTACCAGCCCCTCCCCCTCCGCGGTCCCTGTCTAAGCAGGCTCCTGATCTTAGACAAAAACAAAACCAGTAAATCTCCCACACACACAACACACTTAACCTATTCAATCACACCTAATTTAAAATTTCGTTGTTTTTTTCCTCCGTTGACCTAATTTATAAGCACAGTGTTGCATGCAATGGAAGACAAGATGATCGATCCTTCTGTTCCTTTAATACTTCGATCTACTTACCGCCGTCCAATCCTGGATGCATTTTAAACAAAACACGTGAAAACAGGGTTCGACCTGACCATTCTCGTTTCCAATAGAATCAAGGCAAATAGGGCAATCGCCACTGTTCATTTCTTCTCCAAAAAATAAGTGATGAATCGACATCTAGTAATTGGCGCCCTTTTTTATATTCACGCAGAAACAATCGAGAACTGCATGTCGGGATCGCCCAACTTGTTTCCAGGGTTTGCCCAACCTCGTACCCAGACTCTTTTAGATTCTTGGTACGATTTTAGGTAGGTACCTCATATATGATTATTATAGTGTAGTACCAACCCGATGCACGCAAATGACTGCAATTTTCGTTAGGTTGGTTTTCAAAAAATCGGCTAGAACTATAATTAAAAACAGTACGAGTCAGTTGATTATTGAAAGGAGTTTTAGAATTAAGGATTTGTATGAAGCCATCAAAGCATAACGGTTCTTCTTGCTCCCAATTTGCATTAACGAGGCCCCGCCATCACTAACAGGCTCCCACATTTTTCACATGTGGGCTTTTTATCTTGTTCTTTCTGGATAAGTCAACCAAAAAAAAAATTCATAAATTTGAATTGTTGTGACGTCATACTTCTCTTCTCAATAGGAGAGTCGACAGAGTCACTTTGCATGGAATGCTAATAAACCGTTTTTATTATATGAAGAGCTTTGATTGAATGAGATATTCTATGAATAAAGGAGTCAGTTTTCTAAGGCTATGTTCTCTCTCCTCCCCAAAGGTTCACGCTGGGTATCCCAATAAAAATAACAATAATGGAATAATAGAAAGCGCTTGTCTCTTTTCCCTTCCCATCATGCCACGCGCGCTCTCTTTTTCTTTCTCCCCAGCCTCCCTACGTCAAAAAGAAGCCTCTACGGAGGAGAGTGGGCTATGTTCACACTGTCTCGGATAGCTTTCCGTGCTTTTTTGTGCTATCCGGTATAGAATGAACATACGGCTAAGAAACTGTGGTGTTGCGTCGTTGGGGTGAAGTGCAAAAATTTGGTGCTATATAATAAATGGGTTGATAAAAGTCGATTTGATCTGATAAAGGCCCTTCTCGAAATGCCAGCTTCTTGAAAGTGGCTTCTTAAAAGTCTCTCAAAAGTGGCTAATTCAAGTTCTTTTATCCCGTCAGTTCAACAGACTATTTCCGGCCCGATAAGGGCTGCAGCCAGAGCATGGGTGCTTTCACTTTGAGCAATAATCTATTGGCAAATGTAGTGAAGGCGCATAAATAGGAATATTTCAGGTTGTTAATATGACAAACCAGCATTTTGTCGATGGGTAACTGAATAATTCCCCTTTGAAGCCTCCTTCACTGAAACATGGTATATCGCATGCCTTTTTTATCAATCTACGCCAAATATAGTTGCAAAAAATGGTTACAAATGCACACGCAACTAAATGGTTATTGAATTAATTAAGACTGAAGCCGCCAACAAAGAAAACAAGTCGTGAAAGAAAATTTGCTGTTGTGCTAGTTATTCTTCCTTGTGATACGACTTTTGCTATTCTATGCTTCTTTTCCTATGTACTTTACTGAACTTAAAACATTAAAGTCGTGAGAAAAAAAATCGTAGCTTGGGGCCGAAACGTGCCAAACCTCATGTAAGGCGCCGTTTGATTACCTGTATAACGCACACTCTGACTGCCATGAAAGAAAATCTTAAAACAACCGTGCAAGGCAAGCCCCTCATGCATTTCTCACCTATAGTATTTAACGTAACCCTATTTGAAATAATATAAAACAGTTCACACGGCATTTTGAAACAATTACATTCAGTTAGTAAAGTCTTTGATTTGCTGCCATTTTCAGTCTTAAAGATGTTTGAGGGGTATGAGAGGTGTCGAGTGCTTTATCAGATCATTTGATCACTCGTTTACAAAGGCTACACCTACTATTCTTTGTAACAATATGTTGCAGTGTCCACATTCAACCTACCTGAGACAAATAAGCTTGGCTGAAAGCATTACTCCTTAACTCGCTAAAGCGTTGAGAATCAGTCAAACCTGAATATGACCATCTTGCCTTTTTTGTTTGCTTTAAGCCTTTTTGTGGCCAATCTGAAACAATCTGCTCCTCAGGTAAATGTTTTCAGTAATTTATTTTCAGCCTTAGTTATGTTTCTATGCATGATATCACAACCTGGATGGATTTTAATCCAGTATCGTCCAAATGTGATAGAGCTGATCCTCTAATATATTTTGAATTTCAGACGTCTTACGTCTTTTGTTTTTCAAATCAACTTCCTTACAATTGAAAGATCGATTCATGTAAAATACTACAGACATTCCGCTTGGGCAACCCAGCGATGGAATAGCATCACATCCAGGGGAAGTAGCAGTACCACTAGGGGCTGTATTGTACTTAGGGGTAAAATAAGTTATGGTGACATACTGCTGGGTAACCCTACGATGGACTAACATCCCAATGATACAGAGGAATTAGTGGTATACCACTATGTCTTGTACCCAGGTATAAAATGAGTCATAATGATATACTGCTGGGGGTAAACCCACGATGGACTAACACCCCATCCAGGGGGGAGTAACAATACTTCCAGTTGTTTTCTGCTACAGAATCTGGGTTAAGCTTCAGCCGCTTGGGTCGTGTAAGCCACCTTGGTTTACTTTCGCCTTCCAATAGCTATACCAGCTTCCATTTCTATGCATTATATCTATTCTGTCCGTAGAGCAATGAGTCAGCAGCAACTCCAAAGCCAACCAGCTGTCACTTGCAACAAACTACCTGCTGCAAAGATGGTAAGGGGAAATAATGCTTGACTTTTCTCCAGGATTTGCAAGATATTTAATCTCAGAAACATTGTGATCAGTTTAAAAATGTCATTTGCTCTATTTTTGTGGCAGGAAAAGACGGCAAAGATGGGAAAAACGGTATGTCAGTGTGCATTTATAAGAACCTTATTCCCGAATCAATCTCACTTCTTTTAAAGTTTACATGAACACTTCTAAGCAGGCTCCTGATCTTAGACAAAAACAAAACCAGTAAATCTCCCACACACACAACACACTTAACCTATTCAATCACACCTAATTTAAAATTTCGTTGTTTTTTTCCTCCGTTGACCTAATTTATAAGCACAGTGTTGCATGCAATGGAAGACAAGATGATCGATCCTTCTGTTCCTTTAATACTTCGATCTACTTACCGCCGTCCAATCCTGGATGCATTTTAAACAAAACACGTGAAAACAGGGTTCGACCTGACCATTCTCGTTTCCAATAGAATCAAGGCAAATAGGGCAATCGCCACTGTTCATTTCTTCTCCAAAAAATAAGTGATGAATCGACATCTAGTAATTGGCGCCCTTTTTTATATTCACGCAGAAACAATCGAGAACTGCATGTCGGGATCGCCCAACTTGTTTCCAGGGTTTGCCCAACCTCGTACCCAGACTCTTTTAGATTCTTGGTACGATTTTAGGTAGGTACCTCATATATGATTATTATAGTGTAGTACCAACCCGATGCACGCAAATGACTGCAATTTTCGTTAGGTTGGTTTTCAAAAAATCGGCTAGAACTATAATTAAAAACAGTACGAGTCAGTTGATTATTGAAAGGAGTTTTAGAATTAAGGATTTGTATGAAGCCATCAAAGCATAACGGTTCTTCTTGCTCCCAATTTGCATTAACGAGGCCCCGCCATCACTAACAGGCTCCCACATTTTTCACATGTGGGCTTTTTATCTTGTTCTTTCTGGATAAGTCAACCAAAAAAAAAATTCATAAATTTGAATTGTTGTGACGTCATACTTCTCTTCTCAATAGGAGAGTCGACAGAGTTACTTTGCATGGAATGCTAATAAACCGTTTTTATTATATGAAGAGCTTTGATTGAATGAGATATTCTATGAATAAAGGAGTCAGTTTTCTAAGGCTATGTTCTCTCTCCTCCCCAAAGGTTCACGCTGGGTATCCCAATAAAAATAACAATAATGGAATAATAGAAAGCGCTTGTCTCTTTTCCCTTCCCATCATGCCACGCGCGCTCTCTTTTTCTTTCTCCCCAGCCTCCCTACGTCAAAAAGAAGCCTCTACGGAGGAGAGTGGGCTATGTTCACACTGTCTCGGATAGCTTTCCGTGCTTTTTTGTGCTATCCGGTATAGAATGAACATACGGCTAAGAAACTGTGGTGTTGCGTCGTTGGGGTGAAGTGCAAAAATTTGGTGCTATATAATAAATGGGTTGATAAAAGTCGATTTGATCTGATAAAGGCCCTTCTCGAAATGCCAGCTTCTTGAAAGTGGCTTCTTAAAAGTCTCTCAAAAGTGGCTAATTCAAGTTCTTTTATCCCGTCAGTTCAACAGACTATTTCCGGCCCGATAAGGGCTGCAGCCAGAGCATGGGTGCTTTCACTTTGAGCAATAATCTATTGGCAAATGTAGTGAAGGCGCATAAATAGGAATATTTCAGGTTGTTAATATGACAAACCAGCATTTTGTCGATGGGTAACTGAATAATTCCCCTTTGAAGCCTCCTTCACTGAAACATGGTATATCGCATGCCTTTTTTATCAATCTACGCCAAATATAGTTGCAAAAAATGGTTACAAATGCACACGCAACTAAATGGTTATTGAATTAATTAAGACTGAAGCCGCCAACAAAGAAAACAAGTCGTGAAAGAAAATTTGCTGTTGTGCTAGTTATTCTTCCTTGTGATACGACTTTTGCTATTCTATGCTTCTTTTCCTATGTACTTTACTGAACTTAAAACATTAAAGTCGTGAGAAAAAAAATCGTAGCTTGGGGCCGAAACGTGCCAAACCTCATGTAAGGCGCCGTTTGATTACCTGTATAACGCACACTCTGACTGCCATGAAAGAAAATCTTAAAACAACCGTGCAAGGCAAGCCCCTCATGCATTTCTCACCTATAGTATTTAACGTAACCCTATTTGAAATAATATAAAACAGTTCACACGGCATTTTGAAACAATTACATTCAGTTAGTAAAGTCTTTGATTTGCTGCCATTTTCAGTCTTAAAGATGTTTGAGGGGTATGAGAGGTGTCGAGTGCTTTATCAGATCATTTGATCACTCGTTTACAAAGGCTACACCTA
Source organism: Porites evermanni (assembly GCA_942486025.1). Lineage (NCBI taxonomy): Eukaryota > Metazoa > Cnidaria > Anthozoa > Scleractinia > Poritidae > Porites > Porites evermanni. Next base: position 56,867 of record CALNXI010001364.1, on the reverse strand, counting down.
CTATTCTTTGTAACAATATGTTGAGGTGTCCACATTCAACCTACCTGAGACAAATAAGCTTGGCTGAAAGCATTACTCCTTAACTCGCTAAAGCGTTGAGAATCAGTCAAACCTGAATATGACCATCTTGCCTTTTTTGTTTGCTTTAAGCCTTTTTGTGGCCAATCTGAAACAATCTGCTCCTCAGGTAAATGTTTTCAGTAATTTATTTTCAGCCTTAGTTATGTTTCTATGCATGATATCACAACCTGGATGGATTTTAATCCAGTATCGTCCAAATGTGATAGAGCTGATCCTCTAATATATTTTGAATTTCAGACGTCTTACGTCTTTTGTTTTTCAAATCAACTTCCTTACAATTGAAAGATCGATTCATGTAAAATACTACAGACATTCCGCTTGGGCAACCCAGCGATGGAATAGCATCACATCCAGGGGAAGTAGCAGTACCACTAGGGGCTGTATTGTACTTAGGGGTAAAATAAGTTATGGTGACATACTGCTGGGTAACCCTACGATGGACTAACATCCCAATGATACAGAGGAATTAGTGGTATACCACTATGTCTTGTACCCAGGTATAAAATGAGTCATAATGATATACTGCTGGGGGTAAACCCACGATGGACTAACACCCCATCCAGGGGGGAGTAACAATACTTCCAGTTGTTTTCTGCTACAGAATCTGGGTTAAGCTTCAGCCGCTTGGGTCGTGTAAGCCACCTTGGTTTACTTTCGCCTTCCAATAGCTATACCAGCTTCCATTTCTATGCATTATATCTATTCTGCCTGTAGAGCAATGAGCCAGCAGCAACTCCAAAGCCAACCAGCTGTCACTTGCAACAAACTACCTGCTGCAAAGATGGTAAGGGGAAATAATGCTTGACTTTTCTCCAGGATTTGCAAGATATTTAATCTCAGAAACATTGTGATCAGTTTAAAAATGTCATTTGCTCTATTTTTGTGGCAGGAAAAGACGGCAAAGATGGGAAAAACGGTATGTCAGTGTGCATTTATAAGAACCTTATTCCCGAATCAATCTCACTTCTTTTAAAGTTTACATGAACACTACCCGTCTTGCCCATCGTAAGTGCTTCGTTTTGGCTTCTCTTTATTTGTCTTAATAATAATAATAATAATAATTATAATAATTATAATAATTATAATCATAATAATAACAATCTTTATACAAGGAGCTTACTTCGCAAAGAGTGATATTCAGTGAGGCCTAATAGTAATAATAAGTAAAAAGTTAAAAACTAACAACTTAACTTGTATAAGCTACAGGTTAAAAATATTAAAATGTCAGATAGATTAAAATATTAAAAGCTATAAAATGTCTAAAATATTGTCTATATGAATATAAAATATAATGTGTTTTATGTCTTTGTATAGAACAGTTAGATCATGAAGCAGTGATATTAGTTTTGATATTCAAGCCAATTTTCAGATCTTGTAGAAAGTGCTGTACTTAGCAGTTACCTAAATAGTTGAACCTAGAGTTTGAACTGTAAAGTGACAGCGGAGACGGTGGAGAAATGAGCTGAAATTTTTTATTGCAGTAGCAATAAATGGGCACATTTCTGCAGAGATATTCTATCGACCTTCATAACCTAAGAATATTTTTAACACATCAATACCAATATATTACGCCTGGCACACTTTTGAGACTGATTTTATCATGCTACCCATTCCACTTGAAATATGCAAGGGTCATATATATTCTTTTTCTGGGTCAGAAACTGTTTATTATTAATATACCACATTAGAATCGAACAACCGCCACACTACTTATTAAAGGCTTCGACTTGTTGGTGAGGCTCTTATTTTGGGGTGTGGCTCACTCAAAACTAGCACAGAAATTACCCAACCTTTCTATCTCCTTTGTTTTGTTCAAAAAATATAACTATGGAAAAAAGTTTGTTTCAAACGATTGGTTAACTTTCTAAATTCAAAAACAATTTTCTCGGACAATTTTCTGTGCTATTTTTAGAGCTTCCAATCATCAACTTGTAGACAAAAAGAATTAAAACTGAAATGCTCTTTAAGCTTTCAAATATGAATTCAAATCTCTCACTAACCCGGGGTTATCTAACCCAGCTTTGAACAACTCGGCCCTGGTGGATAGTTTGAACAACCGGGGCCAGATGGTACGGCTCAGGAAAAACCTGGGGAGAGCGCCAAAGGAGCCTTCGTGGCCCTCCTCAGTCTCTACTCAGTCTCTCGAGATAACATTCACGGGATCCTATGAAAATAATAAACGCGTAACTTTAACCATGGACAATTTTTTTGTTGCTTATACAGGAAAAGACGGGCGCGATGGAATTCACGGTAGAGTAGAATATTGTTTTTACTCTTCATGCAGTGGTAAATAATATGGTTACGTGTACACTCGATCCTAGAAAACTCCCTCGGCTTTGTGTCGGAGAACGTTGCAAACGTTTCCATGCAAAAACTTGGGGGCGGGTGGGGGAGGGGGGCATACGGAATTTTCGCGCGAACGACGCCAAGTATTTCCTATGCAGTCAGGCTGTAGCGGTGGTGTAGGCCAATCTCTCAGGAGTGCGCGATTACTCGGGGCAAGCGGCATTTTTTCTTTTCTGGAGATGGAGTTTATTAGATCCTGGCGAAAAAAAAAACCGTCAGGAGCCGACGATGATACCGTCATATGTTCTACATTCAGTTTCCGGACAACCTGTTGCTTATTTAGAATTATTTAAACCTAGGAAAAGACGGCCGCGACGGAAGAACTGGCAGACGTGGAGCGAAGGTTGTTGTGATTTGTTTCCTTGTTCAGTTATTAGTATTAATTTTTACAAGACCTTCCTATGACTCACTTGGCAAACCTCATGTAGCGCTTTCATGCTAAAACTACTAATATCTAAAGTGGGCACAGGTTTAGAAGGAGTATGAGCTACCTATTCTATGTACTCATAGCAGTTTTTTGTCAGCTTTCTTTGATTTTCGCAATCCGTGGTACGCAGACTCCAAGACAGGCATTTTTCCCGACCACGTAATAGCTACAATAGATGAGGAAAATATAACATGCATCTTGTATAGAAAAGGCAAATGGTCATACATCATACAGACCATTTATGCCAGGGTGTAAAGCTGGGCGTAACTACCGTAAAAGAGAAATCCCTAGCTGTTATATACCCCTCCTTGCAATTGCATAAAGTACTGGTACCTGGAAACTCAAAAACTAGCGACAGCCCTGTTAAAATATTGTTGTTCTTGAGTTGTTTGTGTGATTCTTTGTTTTCTTTTCTTTTGTTTTGTTTTTTTTTTGCCGTCGCTTTTATTCTCTTTTTTCAGGGGGAAATGGGTGAACCAGGCATCAGAGGTCAAGATGGAAAAACTGGTGCCAAGGTTTGCAGATTTTAAACCTTTTAGACAAATCGGTCTTAAACAACTAAAAGAAGTGTTGTACATCATTTCTCGCTTGACAATGATAAACGTTAAGAATATGAAAGGAATTTATATTCCTGCAATTGAAAGGACATCTGGGGTTAGCTATCAGTTGTGCAAAAGGTAAATTAAATAGCCCTGTTCAACTCTTTTCCAGCGAAAAAATACAATTATTTCCCTATTAACACGTATCCACCCGCTGATAACTTATATGGTCATGGGTATCTTGAACAACCGGGGTCGAACATGAGAGGTGTCATGATGCTTATTAAATTGTGTCAGTCGCTTCTTCAATTACTATGACTTTTTTCCAAGGCTTGTAATTTTGATATCGAGTTTTGCCTTGTGTCGTGAAGTATTTTGAAAGTTTTTTAAGTTTCGTTTTTGTTTAATTAAGAAGGTCAAAGTTAGTTTTGATTTTGTCTATAGGTGTCTTCCTGTTTTCATCTTATGTTTTTTACTTCAGGGTTGTGCTTGAATTTTTACTTAGCTCGAGAGTTCACTCAGTAATTCCATTTTAGGAATATTCTTCTCTTGCCATTGTCAGATGTTAGTTTTTCGTAGGTGGTCATGTTTTAGATATTAGAGCTGACCTTGGTTCATTAGTCTCGTTAAGGTTCCTGTTTGGGTTTGTTAGCCAGCGTTTTAGTTTATCATTGGTTTGTAGCCTCTTGCCGATCGCAACCATGTAGGTTCGGTGATATCAAAACATTACCCACGGAGTTCACCTTGATTTTGTTCCCTCGGTCAGCTAACCCAAACATGTCCAGCTATGGCTATAAAAACTGCTACTACTAGTTAGTGAGAGAAGAGTTAGGACTGAGTAGAGAAGAAGAGTAAGACGATTAAGATTGTTAGCAGAAGTCAAACAATAATAAAGACCAAGATGTCAATCAGGTTCCTGGTACCTGATCATGTAGCGAGCGAGTTGCTCGAATACAGTCCACATATGTATCGCCTTATGTAAGAGAATTCAAGGCAATCTTTGATTCTGGATTCCGCGCCGTGGATTCCAGGTACTGGATTCCAGTCTTTGTCGGTGGACTCTGGGATTCTGGATTTCAATCGTTAGTGGGATTCCGGATTCCTAGTTGGGTTATATTCCGGATTCCAAAGCCAAATTGGCTTTGCATGGTCACGCACTGTCCTGTTCCATCTTTCTACTCTAGTTTTCATGTTTAACTGTCTACTTGCTACACGTTTTGTTACGTACAATTCAAGGTGTGGTATCGAGGCCAAAGTAAACAAATAAAAATCTAACAGGTTATAAAATGTCTCCTGTCTGCTGTGGATGTGAAATCTATTTTCAACTAAGCAGAAGGATGTACGTACAGTCTGTTTGTCAGCTTAAATTTAAATCAAAATAGTCTGATAATTTGGTTAATTTGGTTTGGTTTAAAGGGGGAGAAAGGTTCCTCTGGAGACAAAGGAATGAAGGGCGAAAAGGGACAGCCAGGACCAAAAGGCCGTAAGTCACGTGAAGTAAAGTAAAAGTGGAACAGTAAGAAAAAATGGAGAAGTAGACACAATAGCCTGAGAAACCACAAAACAGCCGACATTTTGCGACACCAC
>CALNXI010001364.1:11887-46887 GCA_942486025.1 Porites evermanni | reverse complement strand
TGCTAAAAAACAGTTACATGTTACGTGCGAAATGTTTAATTAAAAAAAAAAAACAGCTAATTTTTCAAGGTTCTTTTCCTTTAAAGCCATTTTGCCAACTATCGAAGCTAAAAGATAAGGATCGAAATTCAGTTATTTTAAGTTGAAAGCGCTGCCGGTAAACCCGTCCCACATTCTACACCCGTATGGACAATTTTCTAGGGATATCACTGTAATTTGTCAAATCCATCCCTTGAGCTGGTGCATTTGTTCTCAGGAATATGAGAAAGGCCGATTCCCAGTGCAGATCGAACTTGTCTTGAAATCCTCCTATCTTTCTCTAGAAAACGTTTCCCGAGAGGCTGAGAAAAGCAATAAGCTTCTACGCCATAACCACGAAGTCGACTTAAATGGAGAAGATAGTTCGGCTAAGAAAGTTGAGAAATCGATGACATGGCATTTTTTGTCGCACGTCATTGTATCTTTACGGAGCAGGCTCCAGATCTTTATCAAATTTACTTGACGTAGACAGTGCGCATGTCACACCAATTGACTGTTTGTTCTTTTAATGGCCTGCCCCTCACCATCACTCGAAATCTCTCCTTGAATATCCTAGTGTCTAGATTTTCTTTACACTCTTCTTGCAGAACAATGGAAGTACAGCAAGAAAACACAGCTGTTTGTCACAAGTAACCTGCTGTAAAGATGGTAAGCGGAAAAATTACACAGTAATTTTTAGGGAGTTATTATAACTCCAAAAATGGAGTAAACATTTTACGTACAGGATAACCCCTTTTATGGGGTTAATTTAACTCCTAATTTAACTCCAAATTTGGGGTCATTTTTACTCCTGAAAAAGAGTTCCTTTAACTCCCAGTCTGGAGTAAAAATAACTCCGAAAATAGGGTTATTATTTTAACTCCTCAATATCTGGGGTGATTTTTACTCCTGAAAAAGAATTCTTTAAACTCCTTTTTGCAGTTAAAATAACTCCCCCCAAAAATAACTCCACTGTAAGGAGTTAAATTAACCCCACTGGAGGAGTTATCATAACTCCTTGAAAGTTACTATAAAGCCAATATAAAAGACATCTTTTAAGCATTTTCTAAGAAGAAAATGGAAACTTCGTTTTTTGTGATATTGCTAGGACACTTTTACTGTATTTACATCGGCTGATAATCTCATTTATTTTATCTTTTTGTTTAAATATCAGGCAAAGACGGTAAAGATGGAAAAAACGGTGAGTTGACACAAGGCGCCTCTCCAGTTAATAATTACATATACCCCCTTCATTAATTCTGATATTACTGTGACCTTCAAGTATCATTGGAACATTTTATGGCTACCTTTTATGTATACCTTACACAACAAATGGCACTTCTACAGAACATGCTATGATGAAAAAGGAATTAGACAAGCTGAAGAGTCAAACATTTGGTTTATAACTGAGGAAAAGTCCCTACCGTTTGATATACCAGCATGGTAGCCTTTTTATTGGAGCTTCCCTTTATTAATCATAGTCCATCATAATATAAAGGACTACTCAGATGAATTCCTTACTGTCTTTACTAGTAAGACTGTTGCTCATCATGTTTTGGATAAAGCAGCCCCAATTTATTTCAGTTCGCTTTGGTTATATTATATAATGAAACTATCTATTTTGTTTCTGTTCACACAGGCAAAGACGGGCGCGATGGACTACCTGGTAAAATAGAATAGCAACTCCTGCTAGGCTACGATTTGATGTTAGCAAATTGCTTCCAGAACTGAAGCCGAGTTCAACTTGTGTAGCTTTGTGTGAACATGCATCACGTCCAGAACATGTTTTTTTTTTTTGCCATATTCATTATAATCGATAAGAATAGCTGTTGACTGTTTAGTGCAGTTTTTGAGGTGTTTGTTTTGATTTTTCTTTTCGCCTAAATTGATCCGTGCTCAACTTATTTTGTGCAAGCTATTTTGACATTTCAGAAGTATATAGCATTTTTTTGCATTGAATATACGTCACAAGAAATCTAAATCCATAGATCTCGGACATCTTAGTACTACAATGTAAATATCTGCCTTTGCTACATTTAAACACAGGAAGAGATGGCCGCGACGGACGCGATGAAATGCTGCCAGGAGCAAAGGTTGGTGGGTGTTGTTATGATCAAAAATTGTTCAACGAACGAGAACTCAGACTCCTCAGCGCTCGACTGATCTGAGTCGTAAACGTAATTTAGCGCCGATACATAACTCGGTATTACTACGCTATTTACTTAGAATGTCGGAGTTGAGGTTTTGAACTTTCTAACAGCAACTACGCCAAAAAGCTGATTAAAAAAGACTTAACTCTTAGACGTTATGCAGGCAAAGCTATGTCAATACCTTAAAAGAAAAAGGCGAGGCATGCGAATGATGGCAATTTCAGAGTATTATATTCAAAGGATTGATAGGGTTCATTTACCATTTGCCTCAAACCAGTCGCAACAGTATGGTAGTCGCACGTTTAATCCGCTTGCTGTTCATGGTTCGATTGCTCAGTAGTAATTGGTGCATTTTGCTGCTCGCTCACAGCTAATGGATTTTGATCCTCATATAAGTTTATGACAGTATAACTCGTAAAGACGAGAACTCGTGCATCATGTGCGAACGACTGTGTGAAACAAGAATTCAAACACTCACACTCGTTGTTACCTTGCTTTTTTGACATGGTTTATATTTTTGTATACGTAGGGAGATAAAGGTGATATTGGCGTGCAAGGACGAGACGGAGAACCCGGTATTAAGGTTTGTAAATATTTTTACAATAATAACTTCCGAGAAGAAACCACCAATGAGATGACTTGACGAAAGTAGCTAGACGGCAAGGAGGCCTTCATCCCGCACAGAACACCATGAAAATCTCGCTAACTACCTAATTTATTACCTATCCGAAAGAATGATGATTTCTGTACTTAATGTTTGCCTTTTCTATCTGATTTTCGATACATAAAAACATCGCAACAAAATGAAATAGGCAAGAGATGCTGTCGGACCGTGTTTCCTCAGCGTTTTGTGCTTGTGCCAGTTGAACACTGAATATTTGCTTAGTTAATGCACCTAGGTAAAATAGTTGTTCTGAAATATTCATGGAATGTAAGGTATTCACATTATTTAACTTGTATAACACTTAAATATTCAAAATAAAGTAACAATATAGTAATTCGTTCCCCCTTCCTTTTATTTGTACTCATAATGTGGGATGGCGTTAGTTTCAAAAGGCCAATAAATCATTGCTAACACAATTAATTTCGCTTTCTAATTGTATTATTTAATCTGCGGATGGAGCTATCCACTTTTTTCTGTATTTCTTTAAGGGCGAGAAAGGATCTCCTGGCAACAAAGGAAGACAAGGAGAAAAAGGAGAACTAGGACCGAAAGGAGTGCCGGGAATATGTGATCCACAGGTTCTCTAAGAGAGCATTAAAAAAAATGGATATGAATTCTATTTTTCTTCAGCTTCTTTATAATTATTATTATTTTCACCCAAAATTATGTTTTGTTTCTTTGTTCGTTTGGATATACAGTTTAAATAACTTTTAAATTATCTCAGCTATGGAATTAATAGGGAAACTGTTCTTGTGCTAAAAATGCAAACTGTTTTCTTTTTGAATACCGCAGGGTTCCTCTTGTAGTAAATCAGCCTGCTGTAAAACTGGTAAGCAAAACGATATACAGCTATTTCGAGAGAGGTTGTCGGAAAAAATGTGCACGCCACAATCCCGAAAGGTAATATGGGATATGATCAATATAGAGTTCCTCACACTGCAGCTGTCGAACCTACTTTTTTTGCTTTCCTTCAGCACTCGCAGACACATATCCATGGCCCCTCTTGCCATTCTTTCAAATTTCTTTGAAGAACAGTGAACTAAAAACCACCCACAATACCTTTCGGGATTGTCGCGTGCACTTTTTCCGACAACCTTTCTAGAAAAAGCTGTATGCCATCAAAAATTCTCTACCCCTGCAGTTTTTACCACTTATTTTGCAAAAGTCAGTAAGGTTGCTGTAACGTTTCGCCTTTTGTTTTCTCCTGTGACGTAGAAAGTCGGTGTGTATTATTGACCAAGCCTGAGGTCAAAATGGCTAGATATTAGCCAACTTCGAACTCCACAAAAGCGGGGAGGAAACGAGGCCAATTAACTGAACAGGCTTGATCAATAATTGATTTATTATATAGCCAAAAACAGTTTATGGTGGGGAAAGAAAGCGGGTAAGACAGCTATACCTTGTCTGAACGCGTAGCCAATCAGAACACAGAATTCACCTGATCTTGCCCCCTCGCGGAAATAAAGAGCTGGATATATGGCCAAGATAACTGTTTTTCTTGCGTAAATTAAACTTGGCGGGAATTCCCGATAGGGTAAAGTAAGCCGAAAGTAATCCAATCAGAATACGGTATTCCGGCGGTTAATCATGCGGGTAAGTGAAACCAGCCATACTATAAATAGACTTCTCAGACAAATTTTATAATTCATAAAGAAAATACAAAGGAAATTAATGTTGAATGAGTGTTTGGAAATCAGATGAAAAACTGCTCATTTTCGCATCCTTAATTTGTCCTTCTAAAATCGTTTTGTTTGAGAAGTAATATCAAGCATTCGACACAGTGTTTCATCACCAGATGAAAAACCTCGAAATTCGACAAAAATACTCCGTTGCGCGTCGTATTTTCAACTCTCTTTTCAGTGTTTCATCTGTTGATGAACACTGCTCATGCTTGATATATTACATAAAGAAATGCAATACCAATTTCAGCACCGAAGCACACGTGCGAACTCCGCGGTATCAGTGCCTTACACACGCGCACAACCATATCGACCCCCAACAGTGGCAGCCATGGACAGCTGTTTCGTCCTCATAATAAGTGACTTATTAGCATAGCATAACCCCCTGGCGAGTGGTCTCACTTTCGATCATCGACCCCGCCGCTGGTATTGTTTACAAAGAAATGCACTAAACCGGCGTTACCTCTTTCTTTCCTCTTGACAAAGGGAGCTACGCTGGTTCCCAGTTCCACTTGTTTGAGAAAGTTCAAGATCTACCAACCCAAGGAGCTACTAGTGTGGAACATTTTACTATTAATGGGTCGCAGTTTCTTGCTTTTGCTCAGTTTGTTTACTATCTAAAGTCTAACTCCACTATCTACAAAATGGATGAATCAACAGGAAGATTTAAGTTATATCAAACCTTGCAAAATAATGGATCTTTAGACATTGAATACTTTACAATCGGGAAAAAACACTTTCTCGCTGTGGATAGTCTGGATAGCTTATACCTTGGTACAAACGATTCGCTGAACTGTTTAATTTATCAGTGGAATGGAAAGAGGTTTGTTGTCAGTCAGAAAATACCTAGAAAAACTATAAACCGTTTCACTTTTTTTACATTAAATGGTGACAAGTACCTCGCAGTATCAGACGCCGGTGTAACTTCGTGGGGTCTCAGAGAACCACATGCTTTCATTTACAAATGGACCGGTAGCCAGTTCAGCAAGTTCCAAGAAGTAGCAACTGGAGATGCTGTGGGATGTGATGCGTTTGAAATAAACTATGAAACTTTTATTGCCTTTGCAAACGCCAATGACTCCCAACAGTCGGCAGTTTTTAAGTGGTCAGGGGAACGCTTTGTCAAAGTGCAGTCCCTTCAGACTTATGGAGCCTATGATGTTAAGTCTTTTCAAATAAATAGTCACACATTCCTTGCCTTTTCCGATGGTTTTTACAACGATTCCCTTATTTTCAAGTGGAATGGCAACAAATTTAATCTGTTCCAGTCCATTCCTACTCGCACACCCTCGAGATTGTATCCATTTGTGATCAGCGGTCAAACGTTCCTGGGTGTGGCCAATCGCCATGGTGAGAATGAGAAGTTTAATACAAAATCTGTTGTGTATCAGGCCGTAGGCTCACGATTCGTCAACTACCAGGAGATTCCTACTCACGAAGCGTTTGACATGACGTCATTTGAATACAAAGGTGATACGTACTTGGCAGTGGCAAATTATGGCAGTGCGAGACGCTACGCCAACAGTTTCCTGTATAAATGGATCTAAAACCAAATATAATTGAACTTGAATCAGTTTGGATGATTTTCATAACAGCGCTGACTTTACTGAGAGCTTGCGATTACTTAAATTAAATTGTTTACACTGTATTCACATAGAAATAGAATAGAGCAACGCGGTTTAACTTTAAGACTATAGAAAAGTGGAAATCAACTCAACATAACGTCTTAAGGAAGACTGAATGTAGTATAAAAAGTTCATTTGTGCTGCTGCTTTGTAGAAGTTGTTCTCATAAAAAAAAATGATTCCATTGAGACTCTGTTATGTAGATTCATGCATCTTCAGGGCTGAAAAGAAACACTACTCCTATATATCCACCCTGGAAACTGAGCCCCCTCCATAAAAAAAAAACTGACAGAGCTACCTTTTCCAACTATTGGTATATACATTTTTCGTTTATAACAGTTGACAGGAGCGGCTCCTGCAGTTGAAAAAACTAGCGTACCATGAGCACCAGCGATGAATTTTTTGAATTTGAAACCCCCCTTCAATTCCAGGCTCAAAGTTATTGGTTTCATTTGAAGAATGTCCTGGTTGCAGCTAGTCTGCTATACAGCCGCCGTATTTAGTGTCGTCACGCAACGCTCCTCCCCACTAACGGCTGCTGAAAATCGAACCACATTCCTTTCCCGCGATTAGCCAATTAGAATTCAGCTCCCATTTTCTGGAAGATGTTCGCGCCACGATTGCGGTATGGTGAGTCCTCCAATCACAGCTTTGCTTTTATCGTTGTGATGTTTATAATAATGACGATGGTGGTAGTGATGATGATGCTGATGATGGTGGTAGTGCTAGTTGTAATGGTGACAGTGATGACGGTAGTGATGGAAGTGGTTGGGCAAATACATAATAAGATTGACGTAAGGGAGGTCTTGTGAGCCCGCGAGACTGAGCAAACCCCACAAACCCTTGTTTCACTAAAACCGCTGAATACAAAACCTCCCCTTGGTCGCTTAGGTCGATTTTACATTGTCACAAGCAAGTGGCTGTGGTAGCGAAATGATGATGATGATTAGGGCGGTTCGGATTGTAATGGTGATAATAACGACGTTGGTGGTCGTGATGTCTTTAGTTGTCGCGGTGGTTGTCTTGGTGATGATAAGGATGTGGTTATAAAGTACCCGGGGTATCAAATGGAACGGAATCGTTTTACCCAAACTGAATCTAGGGTGTATGTATGCCGTCATGAGGACAATCAATGATAATGATGAGAACGGTTGTAGTGGTGGTCGCGATAAAGATGATGATGATGATGATGATGATGATGATGATGATGATGATGATGAAGATAGTGGTGAATCGACACACTCACTCAAACTGAACAAAGGCAAACCATAAAGTTTTATTTTGTTCATTCGTCATCGAAAGAAATCGAAGAAGGTTTTTTTCGTGAGTGTCATTTCCGAACAGTTGGATGACTCAGTTAGGCTGTTGTCGCAATTTTTCACATTCTCTCACATAAAGAAGATTAAAATCGTTTGAGTCGTCACTGTCTTTGTGAACCCCGCAAGAGTTTGTCTCTTTAATTTAGACGATGTACATTTGGCTGTAAATTCGAAACCTGAATATAGTTTAATCTTTTGCGGAAATACCTGTAAGATAACCCATTCGCCCCCAGAATTTTTGCCGAAAAAATTCTTCTTTCTGAAAGCAGGTGGAGGAGGCTGCAAATGAAAACTGATCAAAATATAATTTGAAATGAAGGAAACAAACTTAGACAACAGCTCTTGCGTACTATGCTGTGCTTTGTTCTTTTTTTTCTCTCCTACTCATTTCACTGAAGTTTACACTTATTTCCAGATGTTTACGCCGTTATTTAGATTCCAGCATTTTGTGCTTAAGACGCCGTTAGGGAAACCCATTAGGGGAAATTATAGCCTTCTTTGGAAGTGTCGGTGGCCTTTTAACGCGCCACATCAAAGGACGCCGTCACGCGTTTGACTGCTTTGACTATGCCTACATGCCAAGATAAAGATAATAACAAACAATAGTATACGAAGCTGAGCACTTAACCCTTCCCTTTGTGGCTCACGTATGTTTCTTGGTAAGCCTGAGGGTATGACGTTAAAGAGGCTGTTTACATTGCATGGAAAAATGCAGTTGGCAAAGCTTCCGGGCGAGCGGGGGCTACTCAACAAAGTTTTATACGGGGTGGCTCTACTCTGATGTCCAACGCCTTATCTTTTTACGTACTATTTTTGAGAGAAAAGGTATCCTTCTCGTATACCTTCTATTGACAAATGTTACCCCTTTCACATACTTGGTGCTGCATCCCTTTTAACTGCTGTAAATACACTGTCTTTTTCATACGAGCAAATCACTTAACCACGAAGTTTTTTTGACCTTTTCACAGCAATAAAATGAGTCTGTAATCCCTACCCTGTTATATACCTCACGCCTGGCGCTTGAAAAAGGTAATCCTCTCGGCGGAGCCATCATAGTGAGTACCCCCTCGGCTAAAGCCTTGATTTGCGGCAATTTTAGTGATAAGACTTCGATTAAGCTGCTTTTAAAACAGGGTACAAAGGGTATCTGAAGCTACGTGCTTTATGATCACCTAATCAGGAGTTCAATGTGACCATCTGTTGGGCGATTCTCTTACTCATTAATTAAGTATTATCATTGTCTGACAGAGTGCCAAGAGTATCCTCTGCTACGTGCTTTATGATAACCTAATCACTTGTTTACGGAGGCCACGCCTATCAAACATTACTGGGATTATACATGTTCCAAGATCATCTTGGAAGCGAGCCACACTAAGCTAGCTACTAAGCTAACTCGTTCAACTTTTACCAAAGTACCCAAACAGGAGAATGATTCGTTTGCCCTCTCTGGTTACTTTAGCCATTTTGCTTGCTTATTCCTTTGGAACGGCACAAAAACAATCAGCTCAACAGGTATTGCTTTGAACATAATAACAGTTACAATTTGAGAACGTTTTGTTTTCCATTGCAAATTCTAGCTTCAGCTCCAACTTTGCCGATGTACACGACATCGGTAAAGGTTAAGGTGAAATCAAACCTTCTGTCTTCCAAATGATGCCATGAATTTACGTGTAGTGCCAATTGTTTGATATAATCTCGCGAGATTCTTCATTTGTTGATATTTTTCAAGTCCATTCCTGATTGTAATTATAACACAGAACTGAGACCTTTGTCATTCCTACGCACTTTCTTTATTTCGTCTTTTTCTTTGGCAGCCGACCGATGGGTCACCAGCAAAGGAAAGCAGCTGCCAAACTCTACAACAACATACTTGCTGTAAAGATGGTAAGAGACCAATTTAACTGATTTTCCTTTAACACCTTACTCGAAGACTCCATTCTGAAGCTTCAAAATTTTAATCAGTACAACGATGAAGAAAAATCACAAATTTTACATTTCTTGTTTTGTTTCTTGACCGCCTATCAGGAAAAGACGGCAAAGATGGCAGAAACGGTGAGTTGAAATAAGGACAGATCACACGTTCTTAAGTTATAACGATCTAATTCATGGAAATTTACAGAGGGGTTTGGTCCAAGTATGCTGTTTATTTGTCTGCATGCGTTTGTAGATCATGAGAGTACCAGTGTCACAGCCAGTTGTTCTTTATATGGGTTTCGAAAATAAAAGAGTCTCGCACAGATCCTTGGGAAGTGAAACGAGCGCTTCACCTTGAAACACGAATAGATTTATTATAAGGGTTCTTACCCAGTCCCCACCAAATAAAGTACGGTAATGTACGACTTCTAAAATCCAATTTCCGTTTTCCTTAACTTCTTTGCCTTTACTCAATTCATCTTTTTTTTTCTGTACATACAGGAAAAGATGGGCGCGATGGGTTACATGGTAGAGTATATTATTAAGTGATAGTATTGTCCTAATGCTTTAAGAAATCACGATTAGGTCTCATAGTTTGTCCCTGCTCAGCAAACATGTGATAAATAATAATATAGTATGTAGAATGATATGTGTGGAGAGAAAAACACAGAAAAATTTTGAGTTCCAGAGGAGAATTAAACCCATAAAATTCCACACTAGTTGGAGGCTCCAACTACTGCGTTACTGAGGAGATCATTTGTGGGCTGACATAGCGACCGCGTCGCGCAATCATATCATTTCAAATTATAACAGTTATTTGATAGAACAGTATAAAATGAATTTCAAATATTAAATTATATTTAGTAATACGTAAAAAAGTGAATTATTTGAACTCAGTAGTCATTTCATAAGTAGGTGGAATATGATCGTTCGGGTGTGAGCACAAGTGTACTCCTGAATAGGACTTTAATTGACAGTTACTGACGTTCCGGCAACCTGCGCGGTTCTTGTGTAAGAGTCAAGTACTCTTTCTCTTTTGTCTGGTATCATGCAAACTTTTAAACAGCTCACTCACAAGGACAACAACAAGACTGGTAGTATCCAAGTGAAAAAACGCAAGGGTGGGCCTTACCCTAGATCCAGAGGTCCGTTCTCGAAATACCTAGGATCATGCACCTGATAGGATGAAATAACCCGTGCGCATGGGACTTTCAAGAATTAGGAAAGACAAAAAAAATCGGCTGGCACCCAGGGTAAGTGGGCATGCGCTTAGGGTCGCGCTGGATCTTGATCCATTATATTCTTACGTTTTTTTGTTTCGCTTTGTTTTAAGACTAAAAACCGAAAAAAAAATACTGAAACGAACAGATACGGAAATTATGAAAAACAAGACGACATTAGTCTTTGATCTCTAATGTTACGCAGGTAACAGCGCGGTAATGATCCTCAGAGTTACGGTTACTCAGAAACATGGAATATTTTGAGGTCAAAAAGAAGTTGAATTTTAATTTGTCAAGAGGAAGGGTTTGTCCGCCTGGATTTCAACCTTTCTCAATCTTCTTTCTTCATCTTTGTTACTATATTTAGATTTCACGCTGGCAACAGCCCTATCAGGACTCTTGACTCCTATTTTTAAGTTTACTGTGCTTATTTAGCATTATTTTTTTTAACACAGGGAAAGATGGTCGTGACGAACGTGATGGGACAAATGGAGCGAAGGTTATTAAGCCATTGTTATCAATGTGGCCCGAATGTGCATCATAGAAGCGCACTAATTTGCCTCAGTGAGTAACATACCACGTTCTCGTTTTATTTTTCCAGGGTGAAAAAGGTGAATCAGGCATTCAAGGAAGAGATGAAAAGGTTTGCAAATTACCCCTTGCTATAATTACTGAGAAAAATATCATAAAAATATCTTTGACTCTGAAGATGACTACCGCACAGGTTGTCGAAACGTCAGTCACTGTCAACAACAACAGTCCTATTCAGGACTACGTTCAACCGAACGATCAAACTCAACCTACTTTTGAAATGACTCCTGGGTTCAAACCTTTCACAAAAATATCTTGATGGGGTGGGTAGACAAGTAAGTGAGATTGCATGAAAAGTTAAAAAAAAAATTAGAACTGGCAGGGTAAGAGAATAGAATGCTTTAAAGATTTTAAAATGTTTTACAAAGAACGAACGAATTCGAACAAAAGATGTGGAATTCTAAGCTTTGAACTAAGCTATTGCTTTCTGCTGTTCCCTTTTAGCTGCCTTTCTATTTCAACGCAAACTGTTCTCTTATGTAACACCCAAATGAGCGAGTCATCTATAAGTAATTAATTCTGATTTGTTAAAAGGGCGAGAAAGGATCTCCTGGAGACAAAGGAGAACAGGGACCCAAAGGAGATCCGGGAATATGTGACACGCAGGTATTGAGATAGACTGGGGAGAAGAAAGTCTTTTTAATAAGTTTTCCCTACAGAGCAGTTCATAATAAGAGCAGTAAAGTCGAACCCCGCTCATTACGGACAGGCATTGATTGAGAAACCTCAATGATTTGGTTTTTTTTTTCCGGTTTTCGTTTCGCACAAATTAAACTGAATCGCAGCCTCACCATAAATTTAACCAACGTCAGAGCTAAAATCGATGGCCAATCGATCAAAATGAAGAGAGTGACTCATGATGAACCACGCCCTTCGTGAGAACTGTTGGATATTCTTTAGGCCTTATTATTGCGCACGACCTATGTGTTTTGGGTCACGTGATCACTACATCACCAAAATACACAATGAAAAATATGAGCAAAACCGCAGATCAACTATCACCACTCCCTTTTGTATTTGAAATTCGCTTCTATTTATGAACTCTTGTACTAATAAATGGAATGAAACCTTGGTTAAATTTGTATCTAATTTTCTTGTTCGAGCCCTCCTTTATTTTTTAGGTTTAATTAGAGAAAAGATTTTATAATGGACCAATCTCATTCCAGCTACCTATACTAGCCGATTTCTTGTGCATAACATATAAATGACCTCCTCTAAGCTCGCTGTAGATGGCAAGGCCTCCACTAGCCTGAGTATCACGCGTTTCTGGGAGAAAAGGGGAAAGAAACCCCTCCCCCCTCCCCCATCTAAAATCTCCTCTCCCCTAACCCCTTAGGAAGGCCTGATACTCAGGCTAGGCCTCCACTTAAGATACAGACAGTTCAAATAGAAATTGCTTTTCCACGTGTCTTTTTTTTTTTTTTACAAAGAATACGATGCTGGTTTTCACTTCTTTGAGAAAGTTGAAGATCTACCAACCCGAGGAGCTTCTGGTGTCGAACATTTTTTCATCAACGGGACTCTGTTTCTCGCTTTTGCCAACTACTATGGGGACATCCGCAAGTACAAGACGAGTTCCACGATCTACAGGATGGACGAATCAACTGGAAGATTAACTTCGTATCAAACCTTGCAAACAAGTGGAGCTTTTAACATTGAATACTTTACGATCTCTAATGAACATTTCCTTGCCGTGGCCAATCATTACGCCGATGGAACTCGCCTGAGAGATTCCATAATTTACAAGTGGAATGGAAAGCTGTTTGTCGTCGTTCAGAAAATACCTACAAAAGGAGCAAGTCACTTTACATTTTTCACAATAAATGATAACAAATACATTGCAGTGACAAATTACTATGATGGTAGTACCCATTCCATAAAATCAGTCATCTACAAATGGAGTGGCAGCCAGTTTAACAAATTTCAGGAGATAGCAACAGAAGGTGCAATGGGTAGTGCGGTGTTTATAATGAACAATAACACTTTCATCGCGTTTGCAAACCATTATAACTCGCAAAAGAAATATTCTGTTCATTCCACTGTTTTAAAGTGGTCAGGAGGACACTTTGTCAAACTACAATCTCTTCAGACTTATGGAGCATGGGATGTGAAATCCTTTAAAATCAACGGTCACACATTCCTTGCCTTTGCCAACTACAAATCTGGAAGTAAATTCAATACCGACTCCTTCATTTTCAAGTGGAATGGCAACAAATTTGATTTGTTCCAGTCCATTCCTACACGTGGAGCCCGAGCATTGTATCCATTTGTGATCAGCGGTCAAACGTTTTTGGGTGTGGCCAATTATTATGGTGACAGCCAGAGGCTCAATACAAAGTCCGTTGTGTACCAGGCCTCCGGCTCGCGGTTCGTCATCTACCAGGATATTCCAACTCAGGGAGCATCTGACATGACTTCATTTTAGTACAAAGGTGATACGTACCTGGCAGTGTCACGTTATTACAACGGTCAGAAATACAACACCAACAGCGCTTTGTACAAATGGATGTAGAGCGATAATTACACGAACTAGATCCGAGAAGTGAAAGATCTAATTCATACCTATATGGGTAAAATAATCGGCTGACTTTTAAATACTGGCGAATAAGTAGTTTTTGATAAGCTTTAAAATATATATGATACGTTGAAGCACAATATAAATTTATCTAATTTTTAATTTGATTCAAAGAGCTATGGCTTAATCTACCGCGAGGCGCAAACGTTTGCGGGAGCAATATTGCAGAGGGCTATTTTGTTTTTTCGAGACTGCTTTCTCAAGTTTTTGCGAATTTTTAGCAAGTTCCATACAACATTTTTGTCAGTCTTCATAATTAAGTACATATGCAATCGAACAATTGAATTTGCCATTAGTCTATTGCATTTATCCCATCTTGCGTGGTTTAATGCTTTCTGCCAAGTTATATTTTTTCCGACCATTTAGTAAATACTTGTGGAACATTTCTCTGCGGATCTTGATTAAACTCCAAAAATAAGTGCCACGCGGTACGTTGAGGTGGAGTGCCAAAGGCATCATTTTTCTGCCAGACACAAAGTAGAAAACGAACAATGTTTTAGTGCCGTTTAAGATTTCCTGGTGTCGTTGGGATAAGAGCTATCATAGAAAAACAAGACGTCTTTTAAAAACTTTTTAAAACTATTTTTATTACTGTTTTGTGATTGATCAAGACTGGTTTCTTAATTTTCGCCATCGAATTTCAGCAACTTCCATCATACAACAATTTTGAGTTACTCAGTAATTTGAGTGCAAATGCAATCAAACACAGGTGAAATGTGAAATACTTGATAATTACAGCAAGTCTATTCTAAATCACTATATCGCATTTACATCTTACATTTAAGTGGTTTGATGCTCCCACAGCTGAATGACCCTGAATGTTTAGATATTTCTATAAGAAACATTTTCTGCGGATCGTGAATGAAACCGAAATAATTTAGTACCACGTGCAAACTTTTACAAGGACTGCCAAAGGCTTCTACAATTTGCCTACAATATAGAAGACAAAATACGTTTAGTACCGTTTCAGATTTTGTGGTGTGGTTGGGAGAGTGCCATTATATTTTTACAAGAAAAGAACTTTTAAAATCTTTGTAGGAATAATAATAATTCTAATAATAATTTTTCATTTAGCTCATGGTGAAATTACATTTTTTTGGACTTTACATAACTGAAATTCGTGCTAAGTTATAACTTTATAATTTAAGAGAATTAAAAGTGCGAGCTAGAAGCTAAATAAACTGTTAGGTTTTCTAGTTAGCTCCCCATCCAATTTAAGTCGGTATGTAAGCAGGTGAAAAAGAAAAAAAGAAATAGATAAATGAATTGATAATTTAAATTAAACTAATAAATAATTGCGTAACTGAATAACAGGAGTTAGGTCCTAAGACCTACTGCTCTAAGACTACATTAGACGCCATAATCGGTAATTTTAGCGTCAGTGGCGGAGCGACAAAAAACGTGGCCCTCCGCCCCCATTATGACATATGCTAATCCCAGGCCATTTATCAAACAATGTTAGTCATTATTATAGTACATATTTGCTTTGATGTACTTTAGTTATAAAATTAATTTGATTGCAAAGATAATATTTTCCCATCGTGGGTTACACATAAAGATGAAGAGATAGCAGACTAGAGTCAGTGCCATCGACAATTTTTCAAATCATCACGCACAAGTGGCCACCTCACCAACTTTACCACACGTACCTTCTGCGAAATTTGCTGTAATCTCTGGACATTTTTTCGCGGCAACCTTTTATTTACAACTTACAGTCTTGAGGAGTAAGGATGAAAAATGTTCCGCCTAATTTTCGTGTTGACTTTGGGGATCGTTCTTGGCCAGTTCCCAAAGACTTCCCTAAAAACACAAGAGAATAATTCAACTGCGGACCAGGTAATCTATGAATCAAGTTACAAGTGATGATTGTTCTTCTGTAATACCAGCAATCCTCTCCTCAAAGTTTTAGAATCGTTGTACCGCAGCCGTGATTTGAAATAGATGAATTGAATTGCAATGGCACACTCTGTCTCAAGCAACGAGATGTTCTTGCTGGTTAATCAGTATCTTATTAATGAAAGTGCTGCCAATCAGCAGGAGCTTTTGTAGTTCATAAAAGACACTCACTGTGACATGCTAAATGTTTAATAAAAGAACAGTTAAATTTTCAAGGCTTTTTTCTTTGGAGGCCATTTTGCCAACGTTCGATCGAAGCTAAAAGATAAGGATCGATATTCAGTGATTTAAGTTGAAAGCTGCATATAAACCCGTCCTACATTCTACACCCGCGATCATACAATAAATTCAGGTCGAGGCTTGGATGGACAATTTTTTTAGAGATATCATTGTATTTTGTCAATCTATCTCTCGAGTGGGTGCCTTTGTTCTCAGGAATGCGAGAAGGCCTATACCCAGTGCAGATCGAACTTGTATTCTTCCTATCTGGTTCTAGAAAACGCCATAGCCTGAGAAAAGCAATAAGCTTCTACGCCATAAACACGGAGTCGACTTAAACGGAGAAGATGGTTTCCTTTGATCCTCTTTACATTAGATTTAGTTGTTACTATAGCTATTAATTAGATATATACTTATATAAAGAAAGAAAGAAGATTAAAACGTAATTCGGCGCACATAGGTAACCATTACTACGACATTTACTAGGAGAATTGATTCTGGAACGCAGGCTACACTTCAACAGCAGACTCTCAATTTCACTTACGGTACTTGCAAGGTGTTACTTCTTACATCGCCTCAAGTAAGGGTCAATCCAGATTCCGGAGTCCGGGAAATTTTTGCTTATGGAGTCTGGAATCCTGGGTTTTGGAATCCACAATACAGCTCAAAGAATCCGGAATCCCACTAACGATTGGAATCCACAATTCAAGTTCTACTGAGAAATACTGGAATCCAGTACCCAGAATCCGGAATCCACAGCGTGGAATCCAGATTCTAAGAATATCCTGGATTCCTTTTCATGGGGCGCTTTTACATCATGATACCTGATCTAAAAAACAGTGAGCTCTTGAATGTTATATAGGAGTAAAGCTATATAAATAAGATTAAAAGTTATCGTTTCGAGGCTTGCAAATGATATTTAAGTTGAAATTTTATATGGAAGAGAAAACTAAGTATGACAGATGTTGTTCATTGTGGTTTCAGGGTGTATGATAGGATACGTTAATTTATCGTTTGTCTAACGTTAGTCACTCAAGAAAGTTTTTATTGATCGCGTCTAGTTGACCACTTAGTGTTCGGCGGTATTCATCAGGCGATGGTCAAGATTGCCTGTTTTGAGGAATTTTAGTAGCATCGAGGTCGAATGCGAAATTGTAACTGATTGTTCCCTTGTTCCTTGGTTTCCCTGTTCCCTTGTTTCCTTATTCCCCTGTTTTCCTGTTCTCCTGTTCCCCTGTTCCCGCTTGTTCCCCCTGTGCTCTTGTTCCTCTGTTCCCCCTTGTTCCACCTATTCCTCATTTTTCTCGGTTCCCCTTGTTGCCCTTGTTCTCCTGTTCCGCTTGTTCCCCTTTATCCCCTTGTTCGCCCTGTACTCTTGTCTCTCTTGAAGAGAGAGTGAAGTGAAGAGAGTCGCGAATGAGAGGACAACGGACGTGCCCTCTTACAATACATTTTTAACATATAAATAGTAAGCTCGAACGTCTCTTGTTCCCCTGTTCTCCCTTGTTCCAACTGTTCCTCTTTTTCTCGATTCCTCTCTGTTTCCCCTGTTCCCCTTGTCCCCCTTTATCCCCTGTTCCCCCCTGTTCCCCTTGTTCCCCTGTTCCCACATACTTAATTTAGAACGCTGTATTCCTTTTAACTGCTGTAAATACACTGTCTTTTAAAAATGAATAAATCACTAAACCACGAACTTTTCGTGACCTTTCAAAAGCCATAAAATGAGTCTGTAATCTCTACACTTTTATATACCTGACGCCTGAAAAAGGTACCCCTTTCGGGCGGAGCCATTATAGGGGGTACCCTCTGGGGCAAAGCTTTGATTTGCGGTAATTTCAGTGATAAGACTTCCTTTAGGTGCTATTTAAAGAGGGTGCAAAGGTTATCTGAAGCTAAGTGCTTTATGATCACCTAACAAGGAGTTCAATGTGACTATCTGTTGGGCCATTCTACCTCTCACTCGTCAATTAAGTATTATCAATGTCAGTCAGAGTGCTAAGAGTATCCTCTGCTACGTGCTTTATGATAACCTAATCACTTGTTTACGGAGGCCACGCCTATCAAACATTCTTGGGATTATACATGTTCCAAGATCATCTTGGAGGCGAGCCACACTAAGCTAGCTACTGAGCTAACTCGTTCAACTTTTACCAAAGTACCCAAACAGGAGAATGATTCGTTTGCCCTCTCTGGTTACTTTAGCCATTTTGCTTGCTTATTCCTTTGGAACGGCACAAAAACAATCAGCTCAACAGGTATTGCTTTGAACATAATAACAGTTGCAATTTGAGAACGTTTTATTTTCCATTGCAAATTCTACCTTCAGCTCCAACTTGTACACGACATCGGTAAAGGTTAAGGCGAAATCAAACGTTCTGTCTTCCAAATGATGCCATGAATTTACGTGTAGTGCCAATTGTTTGATATAATCTCGCGAGATTCTTCATTTGTTGATATTTTTCAAGTCCATTCCTGATTGTAATTATAAAACAGAACAGAGACCCTTTGTCATTCCGACGCACTTTCTTTATTTCGTCTTTTTCTTTGGCAGCCGACCGATGGGTCACCAGCAAACGAAAGCAGCTGCCAAACTCTGCAACAACATACTTGCTGTAAAGATGGTAGGAGACAAATTTAACTGATTTTCAATTAACACCTTACTCGAAGACTCCATTCTGAAGCTTCAAAATTTTAATCAGTACAACGATGAAGAAAAATCACAAATTTTACGTTTCTTGTTTTGTTTCTTGACCGCCTATCAGGAAAAGACGGCAAAGATGGCAGGAACGGTAAGTTGACATAAGGACAGATCACACGTTCTTAAGTTATAACAATCTAATTCATGGAATTTACAGAGGGGTTTGGTCCAGGTATGCTGTCTATTTGTCTGCATGCGTTTGTAGATCATGAGAGTACCAGAGTCACAGCCAGTTGTTCTTTATATGGGTTGCGGAAATAAAAGAGTCTCGCACAGATCCTTGGGAAGTGAAACGAAGTGCCTTCCCATAAGTCTGTCGCGCTTCACCTTGAAACACGAATAGATTTATTATACCCAGTCCCCACGAAATATAATACGGTAATGTACGACTTCTAAAATCCCATTTTCGTTTTCCTTAACTTCTTTGACTTTACTCAATTCATCTTTTTTTTCTGGTCATACAGGAAAAGACGGGCGCGATGGGTTACATGGTAGAGTATATTATTAAGTGATAGTTTTGCTCTATGCTTTAGGAAATCACGATTAGGTCTCATAGTCTGTCCCTGCTCAGCAAACATACGATAAATAATAATATAGTAAATAGAATGATATGTGTGGAGAGAAAAACACAGAAAAATTCTAAGTTCCAGAGGAGAATTAAACCCATAACATTCCACACTAGTTGGAGGCTCCAACTACTGCGTTACTGAGCAGATCATTTGTGGGCTGACATACCGCCGCGTAGCGCAATCATATCATTTCAAATGATAAAAGTTATTTGATAGAACAGTATAAAATGAATTTCAAATATTGAACTATATTTAGTAATACGTTAAACAGTGAATTATTTGAACCCAGTAGTCATTTCATAAGTAGGTGGAATATGATCGTTTGGTTGTGAGAACAAGTGTAGTCCTGAATAGGACTTTAATTGACAGTTACTGACGTTCCGGCAACCTGCGCGGTTCTCGTGTAAGAGTCAAGTACTCTTTACCTTTTGTCTCGTATCATGCAAAATTTTAAACAGCTCACTCTCAAGGACAACAACAAGACTGGTAGTCTCCAAGTGAGACAACGATGGAGTGGGCCTTATCCTAGGTAAGAATTAGGAAAGCAAAAAAAAAACGGCTGGTTGGCTGCCACCCAGGGTAGGTGCGCATGCCCCTAGGGTCGCCCTGGATCATGATCCATTATATTCTTATGTTTCTTTGTTTTGCTTTGTTTTTAGACTAGAACTTGACTAAAACTTTAATTTCTAAACTGATTATCCACAAAGAGGATTTTCCATCAAGCCAAGAATGAATCGCATTTTTATTTCAAGTCAGACATAATACACCAGTATAGTAAGAAAGACCAAACTTTTCATAGATAGAAAGCCGGGCATTTGAATTTTTTTTTAGCATAATGGAACTAAAAACCGAAAAAAAAATACGGAAACGAACAGATACGGAAAATATGAAAAACAAGACGACATTAGTGTTTGATCTCTAATGTTACGCAGTTTGACGTAGATTATTTTTCGGCCCAGAGGTAACGGCGCGGTAATGATCCTCAGAGTTACAGTTCTTCAGAAACATGGAATATTTTGAGGTCAAAAAGAAGTTGAATTTTTTTTGTCAAGAGGAAGGGTTTGTCCGCCTGGATTTAACCTTTCTCAATCTTCTTTCTTCATCTTTGTTACTATATTTAGATTTCACGCTGGCAACAGCCCTATCAGGACTCCTGACTCCTATTTTTAAGTTTACTATGCTTATTTAGCATTATTTTTTTAACACAGGGAAAGATGGTCGTGACGGACGTGATGGGACAAATGGAGCGAAGGTTATTAAGCCATTGTTATCAATGTGGCCCGAATGTGTATCATAGAAGCGACCTATACTAATTTGCCTCAGTAACATACCACGTTCTCGTTTTATTTTTCCAGGGTGAAAAAGGTGAATCAGGCATTCAAGGAAGAGATGAAAAGGTTTGCAAATTACCCCTTGCTATAATTACTGAGAAAAATATCATAAAAATATCTTTGACTCTGAAGATGACTACCGCACAGGTTGTCGAAACGTCAGTCTCTGTCAACAACAACATTCCTATTCAGGACTACTTTCAACCGAACGATCAAACTCAACCTACTTTTGAAATGACTCCTGGGTTCAAACCTTTCACAAAAATATCTTGATGGGGTGAGTAGACAAGTAAGTGAGATTGCATGAAAAGTTCAAAAAAAAAAATTAGAACTGGCAGGATAAGAGAATAGAATGCTTTAAGGATTTTAAAATGTTTTACAAAGAACGAACGAATTCGAACAAAAGATGTGGAATTCTAAGCTTTGAACTAAGCTATTGCTTTCTGCTGTTCCCTTTTAGCTGCCTTTCTATTTCAATGCAAACTGTTCTCTTATGTAACACTCAAATGAACAAGTCATCTATAAGTAATTAATTTTGATTTGTTAAAAGGGCGAGAAAGGATCTCCTGGAGACAAAGGAGAACAGGGACCGAAAGGAGTGCCGGGAATATGTGACACGCAGGTATTGAGATAGACTGGGATGAGAAAAGTCTTTTTAATAAGTTTTCCCTACAGAGCAGTTCATAATAAGGGCAGTAAAGTCAAACCCCGCTCATTACAGACAGGCATTAATGCAGACAATGAATACTTTTTTTGAGATAATTACTATAGAAAGTGAACCTCGTTTATTCGAACGCTCTTTTGGTATTAAGATGTACGATTCGTGACGGTATAGCCCTGGTGGACTCCCATATTAAGAGAAGGGAATTATTCTTCGTCTTTATATGTGTGTAAATTGGAAATTTTAGTCATACTTGTACTCAATTCAAAATAATGAATTGTGTGCGATTCCTCTTAACATCTTTCATCACAGGGCAAGTTTGCTTCCAGTACAACAGCCAGTTGTAAAACTGGTAAGTAACTTCATTTACACTAAGTGGATCCTTTTACACATTACACTTGCAGTCTGTCCTATAACTATTGTTTAAAATTATTACCTCTGAATCCTAAGCTACTTATTTCTAGCTAACAGGTGTCGTACTGTGCCAGTCCTCCTTTATTTTTAGGTTTAATTAGACAAAAGATTTTATTTATTAGTCTTATTCCAACTACCTATACTAGTCTATTTCATGGACATAACATATAAATGACCTTCCAACTCGCTGTAGACAGCAAGGCCTGTACTTAACAAAAAGGCAATTCAAATAGAAATTGCTTTTTCCACTCGTCTTTCTCTCTCTTTTTTTTTAACAAAGAATGCGACGTTGGTTTCCACTTCTTTGAGAAAGTTCAAGATCTACCAACCCGAGGAGCTTTTGGTGTCGAACATTTCTTCATCAACGGGACTTTGTTTCTCGCTTTTGCTAACTACTATGGGGACATCCGCAAGTACAAAACAAGCTCCATGATATACAAGATGGACGAATCAACCAGAAGATTAACTTTGTATCAAACCTTACAACCAAGTGGAGCTTACGACATTGAATACTTCACGATCTCTAATGAACATTTCCTTGCCGAGGCCAATTATTACGAGGGAAGTCACCTGAAAGATTCCATAATTTACAAGTGGAATGGAAAGCTGTTTGTCGTCGTTCAGAAAATACCTACAAAAGGAGCAAGTCACTTTACATTTTTCACAATAAATGGTAACAAATACATTGCAGTGACAAATTACGAAGATGGTAGCACCCGTTCCATAAAATCAGTCATCTACGAATGGAGTGGCAATCAGTTTAGCAAGTTTCAGGAGATAGCAACAGAAGGTGCGAGAGCATGTGAGGTGTTTATAATTAACAATAACACTTTCATCGCGTTTGCAAACCATTATAACTCGCAAAAGAAATATTCTGTTCATTCCACTGTTTTAAAGTGGTCAGGAGGACACTTTGTCAAGCTACAATCTCTTCCGACTTTTGGGGCATGGGATGTGAAATCCTTTCAAATCAATGGTCACACATTCCTTGCCTTTGCCAACTACTACTCTGGAAGTAAATACAATACCGACTCCTTCATTTTCAAGTGGAATGGCAACAAATTTGATTTGTTCCAGTCCATTCCTACTCGCGGAGCCCGAGCATTGCATCCATTTGTGATCAGCGGTCAAACGTTTTTGGGTGTGGCCAATCACCATGGTGACAGTCAGAAATACAATACAAAGTCCGTTGTGTACCAAGCCTCCGGTTCGCAGTTCGTCATCTACCAGGATATTCCAACTCAGGGAGCATCTGACATGACTTCATTTGAGTACAAAGGTGATAAGTACCTGGCAGTGGCAAGTTATTACAACGGTCAGAAATACAACACCAACAGCGCTTTGTACAAATGGATGTAGAGCGATAATTACACTTTATGGGTAAAATAATCTGCTGACTTTTAAATATTGGCGAATAAGTAGTTTTTGATAAGCTTTAAAATATATATGAGACGTTGAGGCACAATATAAATTTATCTAATTTTTAATTTGATTCAAAGAGCTATGGCTTAATCTACCTCGAGGCATAACGTTTGCGGGAGTTTAATATTGCAGAGGCTATTTTGTTTTTAGAGACTGCTTTCTAATTTTTTTTTGTTTTTAGCAAGTTCCATACAACGTTTTGGCAATCGAATAATTGAATTTGCTATTAGTCTATTACATTTATTTTACATCTTGCTTGGTTTAATGCTTCCTCTCAAGTTATTTTTTCGACCATTTAGTAAATACTTCTGGAACATTTCTCTGCGGATCTTAGTTAACTCCCAAAATATTAGTGTCACGCGGTACGTTTAAGTGGAGTGCCAAAGGCATCGTCATTCTGCCAATGTAGAAAACGAAAAATGTTTTAGTACCGTTTAAGATTTCCTGGTGTCCTTGAGATAAGGGCTATCATTATAGAAAAACTAGACTTTTAAAAACTTCTTAAACTGTTTTTATTACTGTTTTACTATTAGTAGAGATAGAGGATATTACATGGCCGCGCGGGGATACGAATTTTATCTTCGAGTGCTGAAAGCACGAGAATATAAAACTCCCATCCCCAAGCGGCCATGTAATGTTCTGTTTATTTTATAGATACTGATGAAATTGCTACATAAAACACAACTTTTTTAAAAAAATTCATTTTCGAAACAGCAAAATAGTGCACTATCGCAAAATGCCTGTCGCAAAAATGTTATGAAACTCGGATATAAAGTTATAAAGGAGAAATAAAGACAATAATATTTAGTAACCCGAGCGGGAAGCTCTCTTGTAATTGGCTAATCATGTTAGTAACCATGGCGACACCAATATCCTCACACGTGAAAGATAAAAATAGTATCTTCACTGCCCGCGATTTAGTAAAAGGAAAAATCCTGGTATTTCATAAGTATCTACAAAATAAACCGGTTTCTTAACTTAGTTTTCGCCATTTTCAGCAAGTTCCATCATACAGCAATTTTGAGTTACTCAGTTTATTTGAGTACAAATGCAATCAAACACAGGTAAAGTGTCAAACACTTCATAATTACAGCGAGTGTATTTTAAATCGCTATATCGCATTTACATCTTACAGTTTAAGTAGTCTGACAGCTGAATGAATTTCTCTAAGAAACATTTTCTGCGGATCGTAAATAAAACCGAAATAATTTATTGCCACGTGCAAACTTTTACAGGGACTGCCAAAGGCATCTATAATTTGCCTACAATATAGAAAACGAAATAGGTTTAGTACCGTTTCATGATTTTGTGGCGTGCTTGGGAGAGTGCCATCATAATTTTACAACCAAACAGCTTTTAAAACCTTTGGCTATTTATCAATTCCTTCAAGCTTTTGCTCGTTCAGGAGAATAGCTGAATCATTATCATAGTGCATGCTTTGATGAAATTCAACTGATTTCATCTTTAGTTCGAAATTAATTTGATTTCAAAGATATTATTTTCCCATCATGCCATCATGGATTAGACATATAGATGAATAGACAGCAGACTAGAGTCAATGCTTAAGCCTCTTCGACAGCTTTCCCTGACTTATCAACAATTTTTCAAATCAGCACACACAACTGGCACCTCACCAACTTTACCACACCTTCAGGGCGGTGCGAAATTTGGTATTATTATCTCCGGACATTTTTCGTAAGCTTTTATTCTGATCACAGCCTGTTGCAGTCTTGAGGAGCAAGGGTAAAAAATGTTCCGCCTAATCTTCGTGTTGACTTTAGGATTGTTCTTGGCCAGTTCCCTTAAAACATCAGAGAATAATTCAACTGCGGACCAGGTAATCTATGAATCAAGTTACAAGTAAGTGATGATTGTTCTTCTTTAATTCCAGCAATCCTCTCTTGAAAGTTTTAGAGTCGTTGTACCCAGCCATGATTTAAAATAGATGAATTGAATTGCGATAGCGCACTCCGTCTCAAGCAACGAGAGGTTCTTTCAGGTTAATCAGTATATTATTAATGAAAGTGCTGCCCATCAGCAGCGGCTTTTTTAGTTGCTAAAAAACAGTTACATGTTACGTGCGAAATGTTTAATTAAAAAAAAACCAGCTAATTTTTCAAGGTTCTTTTCCTTTAAGGCCATTTTGCCAACTCTCGAAGCTAAAGGATAAGGATCGAAATTCAGTTATTTTAAGTTCAAAGCGCTGCCGGTAAACCCGTCCCACATTCTACACCCGTATGGACAATTTTCTAGGGATATCACTGTAATTGTCAAATCCATCCCTTGAGCTGGTGCATTTGTTCTCAGGAATATGAGAAAGGCCGATTCGCAGTGCAGATCGAACTTGTCTTGAAATCCTCCTATCTTGCTGTAGAAAACGTTACACGACAGCCTGAGAAAAGCAATAGCTACGCCATAACCACGAAGTCGACTTAAATCCGGAGCAGATGGTTCGGCTAAGAAAGTTGAGAAATCGATGACATGGCATTTTTTGTCGCACGTCCTTGCATCTTTACGGAGCAAGCTCCTGATCTTTATCAAATTTACTTGACGTAGACGTGCGCATGACACACCAATCGACTGTTGTTCTTTTAATGGCCTGCCCCTCACCCCCCCACCACCACCCCAAACGTTACCTCTAAAGGCGCTAAAATTCAAAGAAGAAATAAACCTGAAACAGCAAAGTGAGTTAACAAACCTGAAAACGAAGCCAAATTTTTCGTGGTATCTTTTTAAGTGGGGCTCCCACGTGCTCCCGTCTCGCACTTACGTTTTATCGATTTTTCCCCGAAGACAAAGCTAACGATGGAAGAGACCTGTGTAGAGTCAGCATTTTTCTACTACTAAGGTGGTCTAAACCAGGATGGATGACCAAACAATCAAATCCGACTCCCCAACCCACCCCAACAATCACATGCACCACCAACACTACCACGATCACACGAAATCTCTCCTTGAATATCCTAGTGTCTAGATTTTCTTTACACTCTTCTTGCAGAACGATGGAAGTACAGCAAGAAAACACAGCTGTTTGTCACAAGTAACCTGCTGTAAGTCCTGTAAAGATGGTAAGCGGAAAAATTACACAGTAATTTTTAGGGAGTTATTATAACTCCAAAAATGAAGTAAACATTTTACGTACAGGATAACCCCTTTTATGGGGTTAATTTAACTCCTAATTTAACTCCAAATTTGGGGTCATTTTTACTCCTGAAAAAGAGTTCTTTTAACTCCCAGTCTGTAGTAAAAACCGAAAATAGGGTTATTTTAACTCCTCAATATCTGGGGTGATTTTTACTCCTGAAAAAGAGTTCCTTAAACTCCTTTTTGGAGTTAAAATGACTCCCCCAAAAATAACTCCACTGTAAGGAGAGAAATTAAGCCCACTGGAGGAGTTAATAACTCCTTGAAAATTACTGTGAAGCCAATATAAAAGACATCTTCTGAACATTTTCTAAGAAGAAAAAGGAAATTTCATTTTCAGTGATATTGGTAGGTCACTTTTGCTGTATTTACATCGGCTGATAATCTCATTTATTTTATCTTTTTAATTAAATATCAGGCAAAGACGGTAAAGATGGAAAAAACGGTGAGTTGACACAAGGCCCTTCTCCATTTAAGAGTAATTACATATACCCCTTTCATTAATTCTGAAATCACTGTGACCTTCAAGTATCACTGGAACATTTTATGCGGGCTACTTTTTATGTATACCTTACACAAAAAATGGCACTTCTACAGAACATGCTATGATGAAAAAGGAATTAGACAAGCTGAAGAGTCAAACATTTGGTTTATAACTGAGGAAAAGTCCCTACCGTTTGATATACCAGCATGGTAGCCTTTTTGTTGGAGCTTCCCTTTATTAATCATAGCCCGCATCATGATATAAAGGACTACTCAGATAAATTCTTTACTGTCTTTACTAGCAAGACTGTTGCTCATCATGTTTTGGATAAAGCGGCCCCAATTTATTTCAGTTCGCTTTGGTTATATTATATAATGAAACTATCTATTTTGTTTCTGTTCACACAGGCAAAGACGGGCGCGATGGACTACCTGGTAAAATAGAATAGCAACTCCTGCTAGGCTACGATTTGATGTTAGCAAATTGCTTCCAGAACTGAAGCCGAGTTCAACTTGTGTAGCTTTGTGTGAACATGCATCACGTCCAGAACATGTTTTTTTTTTTTGCCATATTCATTATAATCGATAAGAATAGCTGTTGACTGTTTAGTGCAGTTTTTGAGGTGTTTGTTTTGATTTTTCTTTTCGCCTAAATTGATCCGTGCTCAACTTATTTTGTGCAAGCTATTTTGACATTTCAGAAGTATATAGCATTTTTTTGCATTGAATATACGTCACAAGAAATCTAAATCCATAGATCTCGGACATCTTAGTACTACAATGTAAATATCTGCCTTTGCTACATTTAAACACAGGAAGAGATGGCCGCGACGGACGCGATGAAATGCTGCCAGGAGCAAAGGTTGGTGGGTGTTGTTATGATCAAAAATTGTTCAACGAACGAGAACTCAGACTCCTCAGCGCTCGACTGATCTGAGTCGTAAACGTAATTTAGCGCCGATACATAACTCGGTATTACTACGCTATTTACTTAGAATGTCGGAGTTGAGGTTTTGAACTTTCTAACAGCAACTACGCCAAAAAGCTGATTAAAAAAGACTTAACTCTTAGACGTTATGCAGGCAAAGCTATGTCAATACCTTAAAAGAAAAAGGCGAGGCATGCGAATGATGGCAATTTCAGAGTATTATATTCAAAGGATTGATAGGGTTCATTTACCATTTGCCTCAAACCAGTCGCAACAGTATGGTAGTCGCACGTTTAATCCGCTTGCTGTTCATGGTTCGATTGCTCAGTAGTAATTGGTGCATTTTGCTGCTCGCTCACAGCTAATGGATTTTGATCCTCATATAAGTTTATGACAGTATAACTCGTAAAGACGAGAACTCGTGCATCATGTGCGAACGACTGTGTGAAACAAGAATTCAAACACTCACACTCGTTGTTACCTTGCTTTTTTGACATGGTTTATATTTTTGTAGGAAGATAAAGGTGATATTGGCGTGCAAGGACGAGATGGAGAACCCGGTATTAAGGTTTGTAAATATTTTTTTAGTTAGGGCAAATAACTTCCGAGAAGAAACCACCAATGAGATGACTTGACGAAAGTAGCTAGACGGCAAGGAGGCCTTCATCCCGCACAGAACACCATGAAAATCTCGCTAACTACCTAATTTATTACCTATCCGAAAGAATGATGATTTCTGTACTTAATGTTTGCCTTTTCTATCTGATTTTTGATACATAAAAACAACGCAACAAAATGAAATAGGCAAGAGATGCTATCGGACCGTGTTTCCTCAGTGTTTTGTGCTTGTGCCTGTTGAACACTGAATATTTGCTTAGTTAATTCACCTAGGCAATACAGTTGTTCTGAAATATTCATGGAATGTAAGGTATTCACATTATATAACTTGTATAACACTTAAATATTCAAAATAAAGTAACAATATAGTAATTCGTCCCCCCTTCCTTTTATTTGTATTCATAACGTCAACCTCTTCCCCAGTGCTTTTCCCTTAAAAAATGGGTAAGGGAAAAGCCCTGGGGACGAGGTTGTCATAAAGTGGGATGGCGTTAGTTTCAAAAGGCCAATAAATCATTGCTAACACAATTAATTTCGCTTTCTAATTGTATTATTTAATCTGCGGATAGAGCTATCCACTTTTTTCTGTATTTCTTTAAGGGCGAGAAAGGATCTCCTGGCAACAAAGGAAGACAAGGAGAAAAAGGAGAACTAGGACCGAAAGGAGTGCCGGGAATATGTGATCCACAGGTTCTCTAAAAGAGTATTTAAAAAAATGGATATGAATTCTATTTTTCTTCAGCTTCTTTATAATTATTATTATTATTATTTTCACCCAAAATCATGGTTTGTTTTTTTGTTCGTTTGGATATACAGTTTAAATAGCTTTTAAATTATCTCAGCTATGAAATTAATAGGGAAACTGTTCTTGTGCTAAAAATGCAAACTCTTTTCTTCTTGAATACCGCAGGGTTCCTCTTGTAGTAAATCTGCCTGCTGTAAAACTGGTAAGCAAAATTCCGATATACAGCTATTTCGAGAAAGGTTGTCGGAAAAAATATGCACGCGACAATCCCGAAAGGTAATATGGGATATGATCAATATAGAGTTCCTCACACTGCAGCTGTCGAACCTACTTTTTTTGCTTTCCTTCAGCACTCGTAGACATATATCCATGGCCTCTTGCCCTCTTTCAAATTTCTTTGAAGAACAGTGAACTAAAAACCACCCACAATACCATTCGAGATTGTCGCGTGAACTTTTTCCAACAATCTTTCTCGAAATAGCTGTATGCCATCATAAAATTCTCTACACCTGCAGTTTCTTAGCACTTATTTTGCAAAGGTCAGCAAGGTTGCTGTAACGTTTCGCCTTTTGTTTTCTCCTGTGACGTAGAAAGTCGATGTGTCTTATTGACCAAGCCTGAGGTCAAAATGGCTAGATATTAGCCAACTTCGAACTCCACAAAAGCGGGGAGGAAACGAGGCCAATTAACTGAACAGGCTTGATCAATAATTGATTTATTATATAGCCAAAAACAGTTTATGGTGGGGAAAGAAAGTGGGTAAGACAGCTATATCTTGCCTGAACGCGTAGCTAATCAGAACACAGAATTCGCCTCATCTTGCCTCCTTGCGGAGTCAGCTTTACAATAAAAAAGCTATCTTGATTCAACAATCTTAGACAATAAAGAGTTGGATATATGGCCAAGATAAATATTTTTCTTGCGTAAACTTGGCGGGCATTCCCGATAGGGTAAAATAAGCAGAAAGTAATCCAATCAGAACACAGTATTCCGGCGGTTAATCATGCGGGTAAGTGAAACCAGCCATACTATAGATAGACTTCTCAGACATGTTTTATAACTCATAAAGAAAATACAAAGGAAATTAATGTTTAATGAGTGATTGAAAATCAGATGAAAAACTGCTCATTTTTGCATCCTTAATTTGTCCTTCTAAAATCGTTTTGTTTGAGAAGTAATATCAAGCATTCGACACAGTGTTTCATCACCAGATGAAAAACCTCGAAATTCGACAAAAATACTCCGCTCGGCGTCGTATTTTCAACTCTCTTTTCAGTGTTTCATCTGGTGATGAAACACTGCGCCTCATGCTTGATATATTACATAAAGAAATGCAATGCCAATTTCAGCACCGAAGCACACGAGCAAACTCCGCGGTATCAGTGCCTTACACACGCGCACAACCATATCGCCCCCAACAGTGGTAGCCATGGACAGCTGTTTCGTGCTCATAATAAGTGACTTATTAGCATAGCATAACCCCCTGGCGAGAGGTCTCACTTTCGATCATCGACCCCGCCGCTGGTATTGTTTATAAAGAAATGCACTAAATCGGCGTTACCTCTTTCTTTCCTCTTGACAAAGGGAGCTACGCTGGTTCCCAGTTCCACTTGTTTGAGAAAGTTCAAGATCTATCAACCCGAGGAGCTACTAGTGTGGAACATTTTATTATTAACGGGTCGCTGTTTCTTGCTTTTGCTGAGTTTATTTATTATCTAAAGTCTAACTCCAATATCTACAAAATGGATGAATCAACAGGAAGATTTAAGTTATATCAAACCTTGCAAAATAATGCATCTTTTGACATTGAATACTTTACAATCGGGAAAAAACACTTTCTCGCTGTGGATAGTGTATTCCATGGTACAAACGATTCGCCGAACTGTTTAATTTATCAGTGGAATGGAAAGCTGTTTGTTGTCATTCAGAAAATAGCTAGAAAAACTCAAAGTATTTTCACTTTTTTTTACGATAAATGGTGACAAGTACCTTGCAGTATCAAACCCTCAACCTTGGCGTCGTCCCACAGAACCACATGCTTTCATTTACAAATGGACCGGAAGCCAGTTCAACAAGTTCCAAGAAGTAGCAACTGAAGCAGATATGGGATGTGATGTGTTTGAAATAAACTATGAAACTTTTATTGCCTTTGCAAACGCTAATTACTCCCAACAGTCGGCAGTTTTTAAGTTGTTAGGGGGACGCTTTGTCAAAGTGCAGTCTCTTCCTACTTATGGAGCCTATGATGTTAAGTCTTTTCAAATAAATGGTCACACATTCCTTGCCTTTTCCCGCCACAACTCCTCCTTTATTTTCAAGTGGAATGGCAACAAATTTAATCTGTTCCAGTCCATTAGCACAGCCTCGAGATTGTATCCATTTGTGATCAGCGGTCAAACGTTCCTGGGTGTGGCCAATCCCCGTGGTGAGAATAAAAAGTTTAATACAAAATCTGTTGTGTACCAGGCCGTAGGCTCACGATTCGTCAACTACCAGGAGATTCCTACTCACGAAGCGTTTGACATGACGTCATTTGAGTACAAAGGTGATACGTACTTGGCAGTGGCAAATTATGGCCATGGGATAGGCTACGCCAACAGTTCCCTGTATAAATGGATCTAAAACCAAATATAATTGAACTTGAATCAGTTTGGCTGACTTTCACAACAGCGCTGACTTTACTGAGAGCTTGCGATTCCATTGGCCCCCAGAATTTTTGCCGAAAAAATTCTTGTTTCTGAAAGCAGGTGGAGGAGGCTGCAAATGAAAACTGATCAAAATATAATTTGAAATAAAGGAAACAAACTTATACAACAGCTCTTGCGTACTATGCTGTGCTTTATTCTTTTTTTTCTCTCCTACTCATTTCACTGAAGTTTACACTTATTTCCAGATGTTTACGCCGTTATTTAGATTCCAGCATTTTGTGCTTAAAACGCCGTTAGGGAAACCCATTAGGGGAAATTATAGCCTTCTTTGGAAGTGTCAGTGGCCTTTTAACGCGCAACATCAAAGGACTCCGCCACACGTTTGACTGCTTTGACTATGCCTGCATGCCAAGATAAAAATAATAACAAACAATAGTATACGAAGCTGAGCACTTAACCCTTCCCTTTATGGTTCACGTATATTACTTGGTAAGCCTGAGGGTATGACGTTAAAGAGGCTGTTTACATTGCATGGAAAAATGCAGTTGGCGAAGCTTCCGGGTGAGCGGGGGCTACTCAACAAAGTTTTATGCGGGGTGGCTCTACTCTGATGTCCAACGCCTTATCTTTTTACGTACTATTTTTGAGAGAAAAGGTATCCCTTTCGTATATCTTCTATTGACAAATGTTACCCCTTTTACATACTTGGTGCTGCATCCCTTTTAACTGCTGTAAATACACTGTCTTTTTAATACGAGCAAATCACTTAACCACGAAGTTTTTTTGACCTTTTCAAAGCCATAAAATGAGTCTGTAATCCCTACGCTGTTATATACCTCACGCCTGGCGCTTGAAAAAGGTAATCCTTTCGGCGGAGCCATCATCATGGGAGACCCCCCTCGGCTAAAGCCTTGATTTGCGGCAATTTTAGTGATAAGACTTCGATTAAGGTGCTTTTAAAACAGGGTACAAAGGGTGTCTGAAGCTACGTGCTTTATGATCACCTAATCAGGAGTTCAATGTGACCATCTGTTGGGCGATTCTCTCACTCATTAATTAAGTATTATCATTGTCTGACAGAGTGCCAAGAGTATCCTCTGCTACGTGCTTTATGATAACCTAATCACTTGTTTACGGAGGCCACGCCTATCAAACGTTATTGGAATTATACATGTTCCAAGATTATCTTGGAAGCGAGCCACACTAAGCTAGCTACTGAGCTAACTCGTTCAACTTTTACCAAAGTACCCAAACAGGAGAATGATTCGTTTGCGTTCTCTGGTTACTTTAGCCATTTTGCTTGCTTATTCCTTTGGAACGGCACAAAAACAATCAGCTCAACAGGTATTGCTTTGAACATAATAACAGTTACAATTTGAGAACGTTTTATTTTCCATTGCAAATTCTAGCTTCAGCTCCAACTTTGCCGATGTACACGACATCGGTAAAGGTTAAGGTGAAATCAAACCTTCTGTCTTCCAAATGATGCCATGAATTTACGTGTAGTGCCAATTGTTTGATATAATCACGCAAGATTCTTCATTTGTTGATATTTTTCAAGTCCATTCCTGATTGTAATTATAACACAGAACTGAGACCTTTGTCATTCCTACGCACTTTCTTTATTTCGTCTTTTTCTTTGGCAGCCGACCGATGGGTCACCAGCAAAGGAAAGCAGCTGCCAAACTCTACAACAGCATACTTGCTGTAAAGATGGTAAGAGACCAATTTAACTGATTTTCCTTTAACACCTTACTCGAAGACTCCATTCTGAAGCTTCAAAATTTTAATCAGTACAACGATGAAGAAAAATCACAAATTTTACGTTTCTTGTTTTGTTTCTTGACCGCTTATCAGGAAAAGACGGCAAAGATGGCAGAAACGGTGAGTTGACATATCACACGCTCTTAAGTTATAACAATCTAATTCATGGAAATTTACAGAGGGGTTTGGTCCAGGTATGCTGTTTATTTGTCTGCATGCGTTTGTAGATCATGAGAGTACCAGAGTCACAGCCAGTTGTTCTTTTTATGGGTTTCAGAAATAAAAGAGTCTCGCACAGATCCTTGGGAAGTGAAACGAAGTGCCTTCCCATAAGTCTGTCGCGCTTCACCTTGAAACACGAATAGATTTATTATAAGGGTTCTTACTCAGTCCCCACCAAATAAAATACGGTAATGTACGACTTTTAAAATCCCATTTCCGTTTTCCTTAACTTCTTGGCCTTTACTAAATTCATCTTTTTTTTCTGTACATACAGGAAAAGACGGGCGCGATGGGTTACATGGTAGAGTATATTATTAAGTGATAGTATTGTCCTAATGCTTTAAGAAATCACGATTAGGTCTCATAGTTTGTCCCTGCTCAGCAAACATATGATAAATAATAATATAGTGAATTATTTGAACCCAGTAGTCATTTCATAAGTAGGTGGAATATGATCGTTCGGGTGTGAGCGCAAGTGTAGTCTTGACTAGGACTTTAAATGACAGTTACTGACGTTCCGGCAACCTGCGCGGTTCTCGTGCAAGAGTCAAGTACTCTTTACCTTTTGTCTCGTATCATGCAAACTTTTAAACAGATGACTCTCAAGGACAACGACAAGACTGGTAGTCTCCAAGTGAAACAACGATGGGGTGGGCCTTACCCTAGATCCAGAGGTCCATTCGAAATACCTAGGATCAGGCCCCTGATAGGATGAAATAACCCGTGCGCACGGGACTATCAAGAACTAGGAAAGAAAAAAAACCGGCTGGCACCCAGGGTAGGTGCGCATGCGCCTAGGGTCGCGCTGGATCATGATCCATTATATTCTTACGTTTTTTCGTTTCGCTTTGTTTCAAGAAAAAAAACCGAAAAAAAAATACTGAAACGAACAGATACGAAAATTATGAAAAACAAGACGGCATTAGTCTTTGATCTCTAATGTTACGAAGGTAACAGCGCGGTAATGATCCTCAGAATCACAGTTACTCAGAAACATGGAATATTTTGAGGTCAAAAAGCAGTTGAATTTTTTTTTTTGTCAAGAGGAAGGGTTTGTCCGCCAGGATTTAACCTTTCTCAATCTTCTTTCTTCATCTTTGTTACTATATTTAGATTTCACGCTGGCAACAGCCCTATCAGGACTCCTGACTCCTATTTTTAAGTTTACTGTGCTTATTTAGCATTATTTTTTTTTAACACAGGGAAAGATGGTCGTGACGGACGTGATGGGACAAATGGAGCGAAGGTTATTAAGCCATTGTTATGAATGTGGCCCGAATGTGTAGCATAGAAGCGCCGCTAATTTGCCTCAGTGAGTAACATACCACGTTCTCGTCTTATTTTTCCAGGGTGAAAAAGGTGAATCAGGCATTCAAGGAAGAGATGAAAAGGTTTGCAAATTACCCCTTGCTATAATTACTGAGAAAAATATCATAAAAATATCTTTGACTCTGAAGATGACTACCGCACAGGTTGTCGAAAC
>CALNXI010001364.1:0-10881 GCA_942486025.1 Porites evermanni | reverse complement strand
CATGAAAAGTTAAAAAAAAAATTAGAACTGGCAGGATAAGAGAATAGAATGCTTTAAAGATTTTAAAATGTTTTACAAAGAACGAACGAATTCGAACAAAAGATGTGGAATTCTAAGCTTTGAACTAAGCTATTGCTTTCTGCTGTTCCCTTTTAGCTGCCTTTCTATTTCAACGCAAACTGTTCTCTTATGTAACACCCAAATGAGCGAGTCATCTATAAGTAATTAATTCTGATTTGTTAAAAGGGCGAGAAAGGATCTCCTGGAGACAAAGGAGAACAGGGACCGAAAGGAGATCCGGGAATATGTGACACGCAGGTATTGAGATAGACTGGGGAGAAGAAAGTCTTTTTAATAAGTTTTCCCTACAGAGCAGTTCATAATAAGAGCAGTAAAGTCGAACCCCGCTCATTACGGACAGGCATTGATGCAGACAACGGATACTTTTTTTGAGATATATACTGTAAAAAGTGAACCTCGTTTATTCGGACACTCTTTTTGTAACTGTTTGTTCTATTGAGATGTACGGTTCGTGAGGGTATAGCCCTGGTGGAATTTCATATTAAGAGAAGGGAATTATTCTTCTTCTCTTTATATGCGTGTAAATTGCAAATTTTAGTCATACTTGTACTCAATTCAAAATAATGAATTGTGTGTGATTCCTCTTAACATCTTTCATCACAGGGGAAGTTTGCTTCCAGTACAACAGCCAGTTGTAAAACTGGTAAGTAACTTCATTTACACTAAGTGGATCCTTTTTCACATTACACTTGCAGTCTGTCCTATAACTATTGTTTAAAAATTATTACCTCTGAATCCTAATCCACTTATTACCAGCTAATAGTTGCCGTTCTTCAATAATTGTTTTTCTTTCTTTTTTATTTTGATAACTTGTATGAATTTTCTAGAATTAAATACAACATACACTGGGCTGTGTGCATCAGTATGATACGTAAACTGTGTAAGGTTGTGTATGTGTGTTGTGTATAAATCTAGTTCTTGTGTTAAAATGTTTTGTGTTTGAGAAACCTCAATGATTTGGTTTTTGTGTTCCGGTTTTCGTTTCGCACAAATTAAACTGGATCGCGGCCTCGCTATAAATTCAACCAAAGTCAGAGTTAAAATCGATGGCCAATAGATCAAAATGAAGAGAGTGACTCATGATGAACCACGCCCTTCGTGAGAACTGTTGGATAGTCTTTAGGCCTCATATTATTGGGCACGACCTATGTGTTTTGGGTCACGTGATCACTACATCACCAAAATACACAATGAAAACTATGAACAAAACCACAGATCAGCTATCACCACTCCCTTTTGTATTTGAGATTCGCTTCCATTTATGAACTCTTGTACTAATAAATGGAATGAAACCTTGGTTAAATTTGTATCTAATTTTCTTGTTCGAGCCCTCCTTTATTTTTTAGGTTTCATTAGAGAAAAGATTTTATAATGGACCAATCTCATTCCAGCTACCTATACTAGCCGATTTCTTGTGCATAACATATAAATGACCACCTCTAAGCTCGCTGTAGATGGCAAGGCCTCCACTAGCCTGAGTATCACGCGTTTCTGGGGGGAAAGGGGAAAGAAACCCCTCCCCCCTCCCCCATCTAAAATCTCCTCTCCCCTAACCCCTTAGGAAGGCCTGATACTCAGGCTAGGCCTCGACTTAAGATACAGACAGTTCAAATAGAAATTGCTTTTCCACGTGTCTTTTTTTTTTTTACAAAGAATACGATGCTGGTTTTCACTTCTTTGAGAAAGTTGAAGATCTACCAACCCGAGGAGCTTCTGGTGTCGAACATTTTTTCATCAACGGGACTCTGTTTCTCGCTTTTGCCAACTACTATGGGGACATCCGCAAGTACAAGACGAGTTCCACGATCTACAGGATGGACGAATCAACTGGAAGATTAACTTCGTATCAAACCTTGCAAACAAGTGGAGCTTTAAACACTGAATACTTTACGATCTCTAATGAACATTTCCTTGCCGTGGCCAATCATTACGCCGATGGAACTCGCCTGAGAGACTCCACAATTTACAAGTGGAATGGAAAGCTGTTTGTCGTCGTTCAGAAAATACCTACAAAAGGAGCAAGTCACTTTACATTTTTCACAATAAATGATAACAAATACATTGCAGTGACAAATTACTATGATGGTAGTACCTATTCCATAAAATCAGTCATCTACAAATGGAGTGGCAGCCAGTTTAACAAGTTTCAGGAGATAGCAACAGAAGGTGCGAGAGGATGTGAGGTGTTTATAATTAAAAATAACACTTTCATCGCGTTTGCAAACTATTATAACTCCCAGAGGAAAAATTCTGTTCAGTCGACAGTATTTAAGTGGTCGGGAGGACACTTTGTCAAACTACAATCTCTTCAGACTTATGGAGCGTGGGATGTGAAATCCTTTCAAATCAATGGTCACACATTCCTTGCCTTTGCCAACTACAAATCTGGAAGAAAATTCAATACCGACCCCTTCATTTTCAAGTGGAATGGCAACAAATTTGATTTGTTCCAGTCCATTCCTACACGTGGAGCCCGAGCATTGCATCCATTTGTGATCAGCGGTCAGACGTTTTTGGGTGTGGCCAATTATTATGGTGACAGTCAGAAGCTCAATACAAAGTCCGTTGTGTACCAGGCCTCCGGCTCGCGGTTCGTCATCTACCAGGAGATTCCAACTCAGGGAGCATCTGACATAACTTCATTTGAGTACAAAGGTGATACGTACCTGGCAGTGTCAAGTTATTACAACGGTCAGAAATACAACACCAACAGCGCTTTGTACAAATGGATGTAGAGCGACAATTACACGAACTAGATCCGAGAAGTAAAAGATCTAATTCATACCCATATAGGTAAAATAATCTGCTGACTTTTAAATATTGGCGAATAAGTAGTTTTTGATAAGCTTTAAAATATATATATGAGACGTTGAAGCACAATATAAATTTATCTCATTTTTAATTTGATTTAAAGAGCTATGGCTTAATCTACCGCGAGGCACAAACGTTTGCGGGAGTAATATTGCAGAGGGCTATTTTGTTTTTCGAGACTGCTTTCATAAGTTTTTTTTTCGAATTTTTAGCAAGCTCTATACAACGTTTTTGTCAGTCTTCATTTAAGTACATATGTAATAGAACAATTGAATTTGTCATTAGTCTATTGCGTTTATCATCATCATCATCATCATCATCATCATCATCATCATCATCATCATCATTTTTTACCCTTTTTTATAGCAAATTTAACAGGATACAGCAGCTTGTTAGCCGAGGAGGCCACAAGAAACGACCAGGCTTATAAAGAGAGGCCATCTTGCGTGGTTTAATGCTTTCTGCCAAGTTATATTTTTCCGACCATTTGGTAAATACTTGTGGAACATTTCTCTACCGATCTTGATTAAACCACAAACAATAAGTGCCACGTGGTACGTTCAAGTGGAGTGCCAAAGCACCATTATTCTGCCAGGCACAATGTAGAAAACGATCAATGTTTTAGTGCCGTTTAAGATTTCCTGGTGTCCTTGGGATAAGAGCTATCATAGAAAAACAAGACTTTTAAAATATTTTTATTACTGTTTTGTGATTGATAAAGACCGGTTTCTTAATTTTCGCCATTTTCAGCGAAAAAAAAAAAAGTTAAATTTTCAAGGCTCTTTTCCTTTAGAAGCCATTTTGCCAACGCTCGATCGAAGCTAAAAGATAAGGATCGATATTCAGTGATTTGTAAACGTAACCCGCCCATATTCTACACGCGTCATCATACAATAAATTCATGTCGAGGCTTGGATGGACAATTCTGTATTTGGTCAACCCATCCCTTGAGCTGGTGCCTTTGTTCACAGGAATGCGACAAAGGACTATGCCCAGTGCAGATCGAACTTGAAATCCTCCTATCTGGTTCTAGAAAAAGTTACACCACAGCCTCAGAAAAGCAATAAGCTTCAATTAATCTACGCAATAAACACGAAGTCGACTCCCGGAGTCGACTTAAACGGAGAAGTTGTCTTCCTTCCTCTTTACATTAGATTTAGTTGTTACTATAGTTATTAATTAGATATATACTTATATAAATAACGAAAGAAGATTATAACGTAATTCAGCGCCTATACGTAACCATTACTTCGACATTTACTAGGAGAATTGATTCTGGAACGCAGCCTACGGTACTTGCAAGGTGTTACATCTTACATCGCCCCATGGATGGAATCCAGATTCCAAAGTCCGGGGAAATTTTGCTTGTGGAATCTGTAATCCTGTGTTTTGGAATCCACAATACAGCTAAAGGAATTCGGAATCTTACTAACGATTGGAGTCCACAATCCAAGATCTACTGACAAATACTAGAATCAAGTACCTGGAATCCGGAATCCTCAGCGTGGAATCCCGAATCCAAGAATGTCCTGGATTCCTTTTCATGGGGCACTGTTACATCATGATGCCTGGGCCGGGTTGTTCAAAGCAGGGTTAAGATAACCCAGGGTTAGTGCGAAATTTCAATTCAGATATGAAAGCTTAAGAACAAAATTCATCTTTTTTCTTTTGGTCTACAATTTAATGACTG
Organism: Porites evermanni; assembly: GCA_942486025.1. Lineage (NCBI taxonomy): Eukaryota > Metazoa > Cnidaria > Anthozoa > Scleractinia > Poritidae > Porites > Porites evermanni. The sequence continues at coordinate 6,299 of CALNXI010001364.1, read as the reverse complement.
GATGCTCAACAAAGAATCGAGAAAATTATCCGGGAAAATGCTTTTGAATAAAAGACAAAGAATCCCAGGTTAAAATTTAACCCCGGGCTAGCGCTAATCGGCCTTCGAACAACTGGGCCCTGATCTAAAAAACAGTGAGCTCTTAAATGTTATATAGGAATAAAGCTATAAAAATAAGATTAAAAGTTACCGTTTCGAGGGGTGCGAATTATATTTAAGTTGAAATTTCATATGAAAGAGAAAACTAAGCATGACAGATATTATTCATTGTGTTTCAGTGAGTATGATCGGATTCGTTAATTTATCGTTTGTCTCACGTTAGCCACTCAAGAAAGTTTTTATTGATCGCGTCTAGTTGATCACTTGCTGTTCGGTAGTATTCATCAGGCGATGGTGTCAAGATCGCCTGTTTTGAGGAATTTTAGTAGCATCGTGGTCGAATGCGAAATTGTAACTGATTGTTTCCTTGTTCCTTGGTTCCCCTGTTTCCTTGTTCCCTTGTTCCCCTGTTCGCTGTTTTCCTGTTCCCCTGTTCCCCTGTTGCCCCTTTGTTCCCCCTGTGCTCTTGTTCCTCTTGTTTCCCTGTTACCACTTGTTCCACCTGTTCCCCTTTTTTCTCGGTTCCCCTTGAGGCCCTTGTTTCCCTATTCCTCTTGTTCCCCTTTATCCCCTATTCCCCCTGTTCCCCTGTTCCCTTTGTTCCCTTGTTCCTCTTGTTCCCCTCCTGTTTCTCTTGTTCCCCTGTTTCCCTTATCCCCCCGTTCTCCTGGTCCCCTTCTTCCCCTGTTCACCCTTGTTCATCCTTTTCCACTTTTTTTCCCGGTTCCCCTTGCTCCCCTTGTTTCCCTGTTCCCCTTGTTCCCACCTTCACATTGTTCCCCTTCTTCCACTGTTCCCTCTTCTTCTCCTGTTCTCCTTGCTCCTTTGTTCCCCTGTTACCCCCGTTCCCCTAATTCCTCTCGTTTCCCTGTTCCCCTTGTTCTCCTTTTCCCCCTTGTTCCCCCCGTTCTTGTTCTTCCCTGTTCCCCTTGTTCCCCATGTTCCCCTGTTCTTGTTCGTCCCTGTTCCCCTTTTTCCCCTGTTCTCGTTGATCTCCTGTTCCCCTTGTTCCCCTGTTCCCCTTATTTCCTTTGTTCCCCTTGTTTTCCTGTTCCCCTTGTTCCCCTCGTTCCCCTATTACCATTGTTCCCTTGTTACCTCTCTTCTCCCTGTTTCCCTTGTTCCCCTGTTCTCCTGTTCCCCTTGTTACCATGTTCCTCTTGTTCTCCTTGTTCCCCTTAATCTCCCGTTCCTCTGTTCCATTGTTCCCCGTTCCCCTTGTAACCACCTACATAACAAGGTTGGTTAACGTTGTCTTAAGTAATGTAAAGAAAAAGGGAACAAGTGGTAATTTGGGGGGATGTTTCATAGATATCGCCTACAGACTGGCTTTAATTATTCAAATAAAAATCTATTTTCTACAACCCTATCATGAGGTGATTTTGGCGCAATATCTGTGACGGAGCGAGCCGATAGAGCAAGTGGAACGTCACATATCGGATAAGTTCTGTGCCACATTTTGGTACAGTATGAACAGGCACTGATTCGCACCTTAGCGGAAGTGAATAAGTAGTAGCGTGGACTGGAATCCACTGACAAGGAATTCAGAAGTGAGAATTGGGATGTGGTTCACCAAACCCTCTCTGTCAACAGCTAACTGAAACAGGCTCCAGCGCGATGTTCGATGTGTGTGTGAACGATTTGTTCCTGAACTGCGGATCCCAGGGGCGGATCTAGGGGGAGGGTGCAGGGGGTGCGCACCCCCCCCCCTCCCTGCGGTTTTCTAATACAACTGGTATTCTGCAAAAAAAAAACTATGTGGTTTATTGGTGTTGAAGTAGAGCAAGAGACGAGTGCACCCCCCTCCTAAAATAAATCCTGGATCCGCCTCTGGATCCCCTCTATGCTCTAAGTTGAACTGACGCATCTCTTAGTCCTAAACGTAAAGGCAGTTTTTTAAGTCATCCACCTTAGAAAGAACTCACTTCATCGTTGAAATTTTGTGGCAAAATAACATATTCTGTTGGTTTTTACGACAAAGTACATTTCCTACAGTCCAAATCTACCCAGTCCAAACCCGTAATATATTGACGGATACCCTCTGATAAAAGATTCGTCTTCCTTTGTATCTTTTCATCCATGCATAAGTTCATAACAAAATGTACGTTTCTTCTAAATAGGTACCATGCAGTTTTTAGCTCACGATATTGATATTAAGTGAGTTATTGCTATTTGTATGAATTTAAAACAGTTTCAGTAGTATTGGCTTAGACGTAAAAGTCACCAGAAGAAAGAATATTTTTCTAAATATTTATCCATTGAACTGTTTTCAGAGATCGGTTTTCGGCCAGCTAAGGCTCCCAACGGAGCCCCATCCTAACCACTTAGGATCAGTTAGGCACCCAGCCATGGAAGCGACATCGGACTTTCTGAACTGAGAATCAGGCAGGAAAGTTACCCTTCTCCTTTCTCCCTTCCAAATGAACCTGAGTTGCAAAAACGATTGGGGTGTCCAGTACGTTCGAAGTCTGTCATAAGACATTCGAATATCAAGTAGGTTAACTTCTGCGTTACACTCGTCCCACCAATGTCGACCGTATTGCGGACCTACACCTTAGCCGCTAAGCCTTGTGCAGGTGAGGCTACCAAGTCAAATATGGCGGACGTGTTAACGTGTCCGAGCTAAAGGAGAGAGTACTGACTATTGGACCATCGTAAACTATTATTTTGTACATTTGAAAGAAAAATATGCCTCGGAGAAAGCACAGGGGGAAAGGAACACGTTCTGAAAAACTTCGGAAGGCATTATGTGACAAAGACGTGATTGGTGGAGGTAAGGTTTTAAACTGAATCGACGTACTTCCCTGTAAAGTTACAGTGTAATTGTGCTTAAGTAGCTGTTAAGCTAAATTTCAGATCATTAAAGATGAACTGTAAGTACATTTTACAGCATGAAATGTTAGTTTTCTCCTTCTAGCAACGGTTTGTAAAGTCTTTAATTCGAACATGTCAGGGAACCACACCCTGATTAAACTTTCAGCCACAACATAGCTCAGGCCCATTTCAAACGTCGATTTTTTCATTTACCGAACCTAATTCCCTCCATCAAGTACATGCAAAGATCGACGTTTGAATCAATTAAGTCCGACTTTTCTAATTTGGGTCGAGTGCTTATCTCCTGATATGGGAATTTCGACTGAGGAGCGACTTGGTTTCAATCGTCGAACTTTTCATGTGCTGAACCTAATACAGAAATTACTGTACCGGTAATTTATTTTCACCGGTAAACATTTTAGGCCATTGTAAATCGTAAAAATGAATTGAGTACAGCAAAGTAAGTTCAATATCTGAATCAACCATTGAACTTACATCATTTTGGTCAACCCAAATAGCTTTTAACTTTGTTACATGAAAAGTTTGACATTCAAACTGGGCCTTAGTTAACTACATCCTCCCTTGTGTCCTGTCCTCTACGTAGGATTAGATAGCCAAGGTGGACACCAGACTTTTTCTTGTCAGCCATAAGCACCACCTACACAGTTTAATAAAATGAATATCAATTTAGAATGCATCATTACATGTGATTTGCCCCTTATATTCTCTTAGAACAGTCAACAATTTTACTTATTTTTTAAATGCTTCTCTAATAGAGCATTTCTATGTAAGCTGTGAATTTCACTGTGCTATTGCTAAACCCAGCAGATCAAACTGGTTCACAGAGCATAGGGTTGTACATGTTTTCTGTATAGATGTGAAGAGGTCACAAGGTTCTTTGGAAAATACCTTGCACATGTACATTATATACTTTGGTGATGTAGCTCAGGTTTAGTTTCATGGAGGCTTTTAAGGGTGTATCCTGCACAAAACAAGCTTGCTAGAAAGCAAAAGTGGATAAAGGCTCTGTTCACACACCATTTGCTTATCAACGATCAGCTTGTTTTTGCTGCTTTGCTTTGCTGGGTGTCAGTGTCTAAATTGTATGGGTTGGCTTGGTTTCTTTACTGACATTGAAAGTATTGAATGCTTATTATTGCAGATCTTGCTATTGAAGACTTTGCAAATGCCAAAGATGCCAAAGGGGCTCTTAAAAGGGCATCAAGAGGATTTGCAAATATGAGCGCAGGTTTGAGAATAATGTTGACTTTAGGTACAGCTGTACCCTACAAACAGAGGTTTCAACGATGCAAACGACTTTGTAAATCCTGAAAAATATCCCAGAAAGAAACATCTGCTTGCAGGGTAGTTTTTAGGTACATATATATTAACCCTTTAAGTCCCAATAGTGACCAACTTCATTTTGCTTCTTTATGATATCCATACATCGTCAAGAGATTAGGTTATGAGAATTAATAAAATTATCACCTAAGAGAAAATGCTTTGATCTTTTATCAAATTCTCTAACTCATTCTTTAAGAAAATATATAGAGATCAGTTTGGAGAATTTCTATGTGGATATTGGGACTTGTGAAGGGTTAAAAACCTTAAGACTTTCACTCTGGCATTTGTTCACCTCTCCTGGTTCTGTACATATTGTTAACATGATACCACCAGAAGTAGTCGTAATGGAATGAGTTGTCCCAACTCAAGTTTACCCTAGTTGTAACAGTGTCAGGTAAACAAAGATCAACCACTTATTTTGGTATTAATCTGAATCGATAGTGCATGGGTGATTTTTGTCAATCCAAGATGGTGTCATCACCTTGGAGGAAAGGAGGAGAAGACATGTAAAATAATGTACATTAAGGGTTGTTTAATGGGCAACTGTACTTTGAACTCTCTCATTGATAATGATAATTTAACATAAGATTTCACATAAGATAAATGTACATACGCTATGTTACAAATTGTCAATAATAATATATTATAAAATAAATAAACTAATCATTAAATCCTACAAGTAACTATCCTGTATCAAGGTTGTGTTTAAATATTAATCTATTCACAAAGGCAGATATGAAATGCTCAGTATTAATTACAGGATGGGCACATTGTTTTTTTTTTTGGAGATTGTAAGAACAGACTTTTTTGAAGAATTGTATGGAGTGAGTGGATTATTATGAACTGAGGTTGCTTTCTAAAAAATTCCACAGTCTTGCCTCTCCAAGAGATCCTCAATTGAAACAAGATAAGAAATAAAACAGTGCTTATGACAACTTTTTAAAAAATTTCTGTATAAAAAAGATCAGGTTCGGATGCTCCATACACAGAAAATGGATTGCAATGCACAATTATAGTTAAGAGAAGTGCCACGTGATAACCAAAGGTGATTGTCTTGTTACCTAGCCACATGAACTGATTATAAGTGTTTGTTCTTTTTTCTTTGAAGCTGCTTTAGTCATTGAAGCTCAAAAGGAGAATCTAGTTCCATGGTACGAAAGAACTGACTTTGATTTACCATCAGAAGAAGAGGAAGATGAAAAAGAAAGGCTAGTCAAGGGAAGACGAAAAGGATCAAAGAAAATCCCAAAGAAAGAGAGCCCAGATCATAATCAGTGTGGATTTACATACCCACTTGATGTGTGGTGTTTGTTAGCTCAGTACATTCGACCTGAACAAGTTCAGAACTTTGCATTGATCTGCAAAGGAGCGAGAGATGCGACAAATATGAGAACCTTTTGGCTGAGAATCTACAAACGGCATATTAGCCAGCCAATGAAACTTCCTGAAAGGCTTCAACCTCACAGAATAGATTGCCGTCCTGGTCTACGTGCAAGGATCATACGAGCTTTATATCATGGCTATGGTTTATTCAGAACTCAATTGCTCTCAAATACATGTATTGTAACAGATCCCAGTGAACTTGAGTCACAGCTGTGTATTTCCATGTGGTACAAGCAGGTGATGTGTAAAAAACAAACTAGGAAAGTCTGGGTGTTTTATTTCAAGTTTTCCAGGAAATACGGCGGTGGAAAACGAAAGCCAGGGTACATGTCTCTCTCTTCTAATTGGTTGGATCAAGTCGATGATGTACGTCATAATCCTGAAGAACATAACTGCATTCTGCAGGTAAACTGCGTCAACTTTCTCCCAGTGTCTCCCATTCAAGGACATGTGTTAACTAGAGCCTCAGTTGGTGTGAGCCGTGATATGAAGCATACCACAGTCAAGTTAACATTTCACTCGCCGCGGACTGACGGAAGGTACAGAAAGGAGGAGGGAACAATTGTTGTTTTAGACCCAGCATATGATCTCAAGGTCATCAACTGGTGGAGTCCAAGCTACCCTCACCACAAATATGAGTTATAAGTATACTGAAAATC
>CALNXI010001363.1:114190-130151 GCA_942486025.1 Porites evermanni | reverse complement strand
CCCCCCCCCGCCCCCCACCCCCGACATGACGCTACAAGCTAGTTCCCGATCGCTCCCAAGAATACGAATATAATCTGGATTAGGCCTAGTCCAAACGTCTAAAATTTCATGAGACGAGCCAAACTCTAATTTGAGTCGAGCTAAAATAAGTTAAGATCGTCTGTCAGGCCAAACGTCGAACTAAGGACGGGTCGAACAGATCAAAACGCAATTTAATAACTTTTCTCCCAAACGAGGCTAAATATACATTACCATACAACCTTTTCATTTATTAGTTTAGCTCGTTGGGTGTGAAGGTCGACGGATGTCCCGGAGATGATCTTCACACGTTGTAGACTATCCGTCTGAAGCAGACGGACACAACGTGTTGGACGATCCAAATTCATTCAGACAAACTTAACTGAGCCAGACGTCGAACTTTTCATGAACTTAACTCACTAAGTTTGTTCTGTCCCATGAAAAGTTCGACGTTTGGCCTAGGCCTTACAAAAAGGAATTTAATACTAGACATTTTTACTTCACTAAACTTTATTCCGTTGAGTTTAAAATCTAACTATATTATTCTAAAAACCAAATTTACCGCATTTGATGCTAAAGGTAGTTTGAACTGTTCTCTTTTGCTTGTTTGTAATAAATGTTCATTGCTGATTCTTAAAGAAAGATACAGTCCATTCACAACAAAATCGCTCTTGGCTTAACGCTAACTAAACTAAATCATAGTGAAATACAGTTTAAATATTTTAATATAAACTAAATTATAATTTCTTTTCGTTATATTTGTCACTCTCATACAAACCTCATTGAAATATAAGAATTCTATACCAATTGTTAGTTACAATACTAAACAACCGTTAAAACTACAAGTAACTCATGCTGTATTAACCTTGGTCACACTGGACCAGATGGCGTACAGGACACAATAATCAGTTACAATATTTATCAAACTCTAAGACCCTGTTTACATGGAGTGGGGGACCCCGGTCTAGTGGGGTAGGTATCTTTTGTTTTGTGTCCCCCAGAGCGTGAAAACAAAAGAAACCAACCCCACTAGACCGGGGTCCCCCACTCCATGTAAACAGGCCCTAAAACTACTAGTAACTCATGTTGTATTCATCTTGGTCTCAACGGACCAGATGTCTTGCAAGTCACAATCATCAGTGACAATATTTATCGAACTCTAAAACTACCAGTAACTCATGTTGTATTCACCTTGTTCTCAACGGACCAGCTGTCTTACAAGTCACAATCATCAGTTACAATATTTATCAAACTCAAAACTACTAGTAACTCGTGTTGTATTAACCTTGGTCACACTGGACCAGATGGTGTACAAGTTACAATCATCAGTTACAATATTTATCAAACTTTAAAACTACTAGTGACTCATGCTGTGTTAACCTTGGTCACACTGGACAAGATGGCGTATACAAGTCACAATCATCAGTTACAATACTTATCAAACTCTAAAACTAATAGTGACTTATGTTGGAATATTTGCAAGCTTTCCTTTTTGATCGACAATATTTCCGAATGATCATTCCTCTGTATAAATGTGTACCTTATTTTCGAAGCACAACAAATTCTTGAAACATTTGGCACTTGACTTGATTTACTCTCCATAGAAAGTTACAGTGCGTTCAAATGAAAATAGTGATCTGCATTTTAAACGAAGTTTACTAAAGTCATATATGCGACTTTCATTTGTAGCGCAATGGTTGTTAACGTTCAATCTAAATGTTGTCAACGAAGACCTCTTCTCTAGAAGGCGGCAAATATTGGGTAACCAGTCTGCAGTGGCTTCTCTGCAGATGTTGATGGTCAGATTGAGTGTACTAAACGATGTGTTCATATGGTTCATCGCTTCAAACCAGTATGTGTTATAGCCTTCAAGCCGCTCACCTTCAGAGTACATATTCATTATAAGGGTGACCGTAGTTAATGACTCGTTCAACGCCAAACCATTATGCAGTTCAGAGGCCCACAACTCACAAAATAGGGAATCGTCATAACTGCTGGTTGTCACAGTAAGAGTAGTTACTGTCTCGTTTTCTGCCAGTCCTTCAAACACTCTCTCTATCCAGGAGTAACGAGGAGAGGTGTAATCGTTCATTGTCAGAGTCAATTCGTTTAATGATGCAGTTCGCGCTAAGCCATCAGCCAGACCTTTATACCAATATTCAGACTCATCGGAGACAGCTGACACGTAACAAAACGAATCAACCGAATCGTTGTCGTTCTCGTTGTCGTTTTCATTCTCGTTGTTGTTTTCGTAGTTGTTAACTGTAACACAGAGTATGGACAATGAAGTGTTTTCCACCAAACAGTTTCGCAAAAAGCAACTCCAGAATTCATCCAAATTACTGCCATTGATTACAACGGAAAGTGTCGACAATGAAGTCATTACCATCAAACTCTCACCCAAACTTTCTGCTGTCCTCTGCGCCCCATGATCTTCAATTGCAAGACTGAGTGTAGTTAATGAAGTCACCTTGGCCAAGCAGTTCACCAATCTACATTCCCAGCCTTTTGCCATGTTACTGTAGTTGTTGATTGCGAGATTTAAAACTGTCAGAGAAGAGCTTCGCAACAAACTCTCCCCAAGTTCATTCCCTAAGTCTGCTGTCGGGTTTATTATTAAGTTGTTGATCGTAACATCGAGCGCGGTTACTGTCTTGTTTTCTGCCAAAGCATCACCAACAAGGTGTGTCCAGTCTTTACTTGCACCATCGTCGTTAATGATTTTTAATTTGATCTTTTCTTCTCTGGTATTCTTGATTGTATTGAGTACTGACGAAAGTGATTCAATACTGTCAATACAGACATCAAGGCCATTGCACGATTCGTCTGGGACGACAAAGACGTCATGAACATTTACCTCGACATTTACGTGGTTACCCGATAGTCCCTGAAGAATAGCACCTGTTTCTGGGTCCAATTCCCCCCAAACATCAATCGTCATGGAACAAAGTGTCTTGTGTCGTCTTATATATCTTGCAATGCAATTAGCCACTGTATAAGTTAATTTTCCATGCACTTTTAAAGTAAGGCTTGTCAGTGGGGAAAGTACCAAGGCTTTAAATAGAGCTTCTGCCCCATCACAACTCAGCTCACCCCAATGGACTACAGTTAAATGTTGTTTCGTCTGAAAGCCTTTCTCGACCACATCCGGACCAGGACAAAAATAAGCCAATTGATTATGCGTTATTCTTCCGCACGAACCTGGGTAAACACTTAAAGTAACTAACGCCTTATTTCCCAAACGAACACGTTCCGGAAGAGCTTGCCAGTTGTCTGGAACTCTTCCACGGACAGACACTTTCAAATCCTTTAGAGTACGATTTTCTAAAAGGCCTTTTTCTAGCACATTAACAGCAAAATTACTAAGGTCGCCACTGACGCCAAGATTGAACGACTTTAATGCGGGTTGTTGTGCGATTCCCTTACCGATAATAGTAGCTAGGAAGTCTTGCATGTCCCCAAAAATATTCAGGGAAAATGAGGTTACAGCTTCATTTGATAACAGCTTTCCTAATCCGTGGACCGCGGTATCACTCAATGACCCACGAACGCTGAGGCTCACAGACGACAAAAGAGTGTCAGCAGACAATCCAGTTTCAATAGTATTGGCCCAAGCTACGCCGTGTACTCTACGAAGTAGAAATTTTACGTTCTTCAAGGATTTACGTGAAGCCAACAATTCACCGATGGCAACAGCTGCATCACAAGGGATACTGCCACACACTTCAAGAGTAAACTCTGATAAAGTCGTGTTTCCGGATAAGCCGTTACGTAGGGCTATGGCTAGATCTGATTTCATCGCAGGGGTAAAAATACTAAGAGTCTGAAGCTCAGAGCAAAATTGTATGTACTCTACAACAGTCTGATAGTCACTGTCTTTCAGTCTGAGTCGATCATGAAACGTAAGGCAAACTGGTTTCTGCAAATTTGAAAACTTTCTAAAGGCCTCTAAAACGTGATAAATATAATAACTGGAAGGAAGGGTAATCTCAACATGCGCAGGAAACGGTAAGCAGAAACAAAAGGTCTCTGCCATTTTTTCAGCATGTCCAGTTTCACTGATGCTTTTCGTAAGGAAAGTTGCTGCTTCCCAGCCTTGGTCCCCCTCGTCGTAGTTGTGACAGTCATCCCAGTCATCTTCCCTCTCTCGGTCATCCATTGTCACCACTCCAGACTGTGTGCACCAGACCCAGTCCCATTTTCCCCAGTTTTTTAGCTCCTCGCCAATCTGTGTGAATAAAATGTTTGCATCTCTCCCAAGTATACCAGAAACAAAAAGAAACACTTCTCGATACTTTTTCACTAGTTCATGAAAACTAAGACGCTCAAACAACCTTAACTGGTTTCCTCGCAACTTGTGAGCAATAAAGGCGGCAGCCAGGTACTCTTGGAAGGTCTTGTGAAGAAAATAGTACTCATGTTGAGGCTTTAACCTGCTCAGACTTTCTTCTTTGTAAACTAGGCCTACGTGACGAGATACTAATCCTTTGTATCTTCTTTCAAGCGCAACTAATTCACTTTCAAGAAAACAATAGCGATCACTCAGCAAACACAACCAAGCTAACTCTCCAAGTGCGAGAATGGTCTCTTCAAATTGTTTCTCTAAGGCGCTGTTTTCTTTAGGAGCCTCTAGATTGTGTTTAACGCAAAGTCTCCTTAAAAGGCACAGTACAATAACTTGGTAGAGCTCAGAACGGGAAGACGGCAAATTCCCCTCATAGTCCTCATAAATAACACAAAGAAGAAGTAAATTTAGAGGATTATTTCGCAGGGCATGTAACAGAGTGTTTTCTTCCATTTCCTTAATGAGACTTTCTCCCTTTGATGAATGCAAGGGACCAACATTTTTAAAATGTTTTCGGATATAATCAAAAGCATCACTCTCTGTGAATCCTTTAATCTCCAAGAGGATATCGAAGCCGTACCTTTTCCGTACATCAATTCCCCTCTCTTGTCTGGAGGTAGCCAAAACATAACAAAATGATAAAATTCTTCTTAGAAGCAGTTTATCTACATATCGTTCGGAATCTTTGGGAAGCTCATCCAAACCGTCCAAAATGATTAAAGTTTTCTCCTGGTTATGAAAGTCCTTAATGAAATCAAATAGTCTTTCTTTAGTCTTCTCCTCCATATCTTCTGGCAACAGTTGTTCACTGATGGTTTCCATTATATCTTCATGTATGTCTCGACATTTCAAAAGCAACACGATCTCGAATTTGGGAAAAGAACACTCGGCTGGGATTTTTCCATGTGCCCAGTCATACGCAAGTTTAAGGCAAAACGTAGTTTTACCGATTCCTGGACTTCCTTCAACAAGCGTCATAACATCCTCACCTTTGTCAAGAGCTCTGAAGATGTCCAACACATTTACCTCGTTATCATCCACCCGGAAGTCTGCTTTTCGCCTTGAAACGATTTTAAGTCTTGTGTAGACGTCATCCAGGGGTAACTCGATGGTGCTATCCCAAAGAAGTGGTCTTAACTGTGAGCGCCTTTTGTATTCAGCTTTGAGAAGTTTCACAACAACTGAGATGTACGAGTCTGCTGGAAAAAGAAGATCGGAAGTATTTTTCATTAATTTGTAAAATACTGACCTCTCATTCATTTGATCAGTAGAATGACCGAAAATTCTTTCTACCTTCAGTGGCTTGTGAGTAAGTTAAAATATATACGCCACCTGAAAATCTTTACCGTCGTTCCTTAAAATTAAGGAGCTTACGCAAAAGGACGACAGAAAGACTGAGATGTCGGCAAAACGTTTCTGTGTGACAAACATGAACGGGTTATCAATTACGAGTTTTGTCGTGATTTTCATTTACCAATAACGTACTCTGGTCTTTTAAACTGAGATGTGTTTAAAGGAAAGTGAAGTTTGGCGGAAAAATTTTGAAACAAATCATTGACACGCTTCTCACTCAAGGTTTGCTGTCTTCTTTCCTTCGGCTTCCTTTTGCGTAAGTTCACCTTTAGTGAACTCACTATTTGCTCTTTCTGGCTGTGCGCAGATAGGCTTCACAAGACAACGTTGAATAAGGAAAGCTAAGGAACAGTAACTATCGGACAGCTGGAGCTCGCACCAAATTTTTTAACTTATTAGTTAATACCAAATTTCTGTGTTTTATTTCCTCACTGCATGATACAGCACCACAAAAACTAACTTCTTTATCATATTGGGATTAAATCAAAAAGTTCTAAAGTATACTGCCACAATTACTCTTCTGCCACATTTACACGTAAAACGCATTCTTTGTAAAATTACGTCGCCTTAAAGATTTTGCTTTTGTAACACATCATTGGTGATCCATCAAAGTCTTTAGGCAAATGTCATAACTCTCAGAAAGGCTTCGTTTATCTTGTCAGAGTTAACAAACTTCAGATGGAAAATTTGTTAACTGAGAACAAACAAATAAACCAAGAGGAAACTTTTTTGTGCTGCGCCTCTGGTAGTGACAAAAAAAAAACAAACAACAAAACAAAAAACAAAAAGCACTGAGTTAGGAACTAAACCGTTGACCATGCATAATCTTTCACTCAAGCAACTGTAGCGCGACTTGACTACATTTTTGGCCAAAATGTGCTCAAAATTCTAAATGAGCCTTATTGTAGCTTGAGGGTGTTTTGAAGCACGTTTCGAAATTGGGAGAGTGGGTCAGACGTGGAAAGCGTACAATCTGCTCCAAGCGTGAATGAGAGCGACTCAAGCCTTGTGACAGCCCAACTTTAAACCGGAAGCAGGGCCGTACGGGCATTATAAAGCCTCAATCAAGGAACACAAAATCACCCACTTTGTGTTACTTCCGATGCAGTGTGTGATACTAGTCCTATAGTCCTTGGAGCAGTTTTCAGGATGTTTGTAACGTGAACCTAGTTTAGTGGCCTAAGCTCCCACCAGTCACCTGTAGCTCAGTGGTAGAGCATCTCTACCTGTAAACAGAAGGTCATAGGTTCGACTCCTATTCGGGGAGTATTTGAATTTTTTTACGAGCCACCTGTATCACACACTGCGGAAAAACATCTTCCCCACTAAGATGGTTGTACATATACAATATACATGAAAAGAAACAACTAACTCTTATTCAAACTTGAACAAAAACAAACCTTACCTTCATCTTTCAATAGCCTTGGGTACTTTGGAGCTGCAATGTTACTTGAAGATAACGGCCTTTTGCCTTTCTTGGAAGACTGGCGTTTCTTTGCCGAGCCTAAAATCCAATCAAATACTTGTTTTGTACTTTTCCCCAATATTATATTTTTTTTTACCTTTACCCTACATACACTGATAGTCAATCCTTATATCCATTATATTTGCAATTTTTTAAAATAAAACATTGTTCGAACTAGCCACATAAATGTGGCAATTCTATTAAATGTGGCCATTCTATCAACGAAGAATCTTTAAAAGTCGACTCTTGAAAAATGTCCATTGAACGGGTTTTCCTCGTCAGGTCTTTATAACTTATCCTTGAAAAATCAATCAGAAACGGCGAAATATTTTGATAGAATAATAAACACTGATAGTCAATCTTCATAACCATTATTTTTAAATAGAATATTGTACGAACTAGCTACATAAATGTGGCTTTTCTGTTAACGAAGTTTGAAAAAGACCTGTCGCGCGTTCAAGCCCTGAACGTTGTAATTTCCAGACGCTGCAAAGCTCTGTTGAATTGAACTAATCAAACAAAAACACAGAAGAAGAAAGACTTGGATTCTGGAGTCCACATTGGGGATTCCAGATTCCAGATAATGGATTTAGGATTCAAATCGTTAAATTCCAAGGCCAACGATTCCGGATTTCACAAAAAAATTCCTGAATTCCAGATTCCACAAGCAAAAGTTTCCCGGATTCTGAAATCCATTGTTGTTTTCTCAATAGAGGTCCAGAGGGAACTAGACGCTTTGTCTCTTTTTATGCGCAGATCATGTTTGCACGTGAATAAGATATAATTTGAAAGAAACAGTCCCCTAGAGTATTAACACATGACCTGCATTGAAAAACAAAACATACAATCTAAAGAGGTCTATTGTTACTTATCACCTCGACACCCAACAATGGCCAGGATTTAGATGTCGCAAGCTGAAAATTTCACTGAAAATAACCTACAATATTCAAAACAACCAAGCCTCTATGATAAAATGCAATTTCCTTATGCTGTGACCCATTACCCTATTTAGCACGAAAAACGTAAACTTGAAACGAGTATTATTTCTCGGCATCTAACATTGTTAACCTGTAACCAGTGTGAAAACGTTTTGACCTTGTAAGTCAGCCTTAAACGAGTCTTGTTCAATGCTTCGACCATTTCTTAGTTATTTAACATCCCCACAAGGAATAAGTACATCTCCCAGTCCTTCCTACATAGAAACCAATGAATTGCTCTTGTGGACATATTGTTTATGTTTCTAAGATTCAACTGTACCTTTATAAAGATGTTTTTCAGTTGTAGGGGGCTTTTCATCATGACAGATCACAGTGGTTTTCTTAGATAAATTCTGCGCATCTGCACTGGGACCTACATAAAAAAAAACACAAATGTAGCAATAGAATAATTCGTTACTTTTGACCCTCATGGTTGGGAAGAAGACGTTGAAACGTATCGCGATTTTGAAACTCTCAGAAATTGGCAAATGTAGGTGGACTTCTCTGGTGGAGTTATTAACAAGAGGTTGATAAATTTGTCGTTGTGAAGTTTTCACTCACGTTGTAGTTATAACTGCGTGAACTTACATTTCCTAATGCCAGCAGATTACACAATACCAAGACCAATTTGAATTAAAAAGTGAACCAGTTACCTTGAGAAATGGCAAGCATTCGTTCCACAAGTCTATTACAGTGATCCTGCCAGCTGTATATCTCTGCATACTCTCCGTGAAGAAGCTTGGCCTCTCTCAGTCGAAGCTTCCTTTTTTTCTTCCGAACAGCTTTGATTGCATTGGCCCAATCTTTAGGATCTTCTGATTCCACCACACAGTTTGAACCATTTGGAACTTCCTGTAAGGCCTCGCCAAGACCAGAGTTCCCACCGACCAGCACAGGCAGACCAGCAGATAAAGCCTCAAGGGCGGCTAGACCGAAGCCCTCAGTTCGTGATGGCATTATAGCAAGATCTACTTCACAAAACAATCGGGCTAACTGCTCTCTGCTTTCATTGAAACAACGCACAGTTAGTTGACTTCGATCAATGCCTTGCTTAAGTAACAAATCTTTCACTTTCTCCTCTTCTCCACTTGGAGCTCCAACAAACAACAGCTTATAGGGCTGTGGCTCGTCTTTCAACTCGGCAATAGCGCGAGCAGCGATGTCATATCCTTTTAGCTGAAAGTCTTCATTGTCACCACGTCCAAATACTAAAACACTGAATGTTTTTCTTTCTTCAGTGGCTTGATTTACCTCAGAAAATTCAGAGAAGATGCCTGGGGTAAGATTGAGAACATCTTGATCCTTTCCACAGGCACGGAGATAACCTGAGAAAGCTTCAGCCAGCTTGGGACCAACTGCTACAACTTGATCAGCTTTTTCACAGAGTTTTACCTCAGCCTGGTGCTTTTTCTCACCTTTTGAAATAGCATCTGCGTAGGACTTGTACATACCAAGCTCTTCAGGAGCTGTATGAACGACCTGAATCCACTGGCACTTACACTGACGTTTTATACCCTGCACTTGCCGACCAAGAACAGCCCCATGTCCTATCACACAATCGACAGAATGGCTTTCAGGAAGAAAGGACAACCAGTCTACTGGGTTGTCATAACCTGGCATTTCTTCTGCTTCAATAAGATGTACATTGTGACTTGCAGCAACTCGTTTATCCTCTTGACTGCACTGAGGGAGATAAACACTGACATCCGTTTGGGGATCCTTAGCCAACTGAATGGCCAGCTCTCGGTTGATAGTTGACAAGCCTCCTTTTGTTGATCTCCATTCACTGCTTAACAGAGTTACTCTCAATTTCCTGGAGGAAGTGGTTCCTAAAATGCTTTCATGGTCTTCCTGTGATGTAGAGGCTGTGCTAGGAAAGGATGGCAAATCCTGAAAAAGGAGTATCAAATTTACCAAAGGGCTTCATACATGTAACAAAGGCTTTTAGCTACTGGTAAGTTCATAGAAATTGGAATTAAGTTGTGAAACTCAAGCTTTGTTCCTCCAATCACTGCTGCTAGTAAACCATACAGGAGGTTAACAAACATTTAGGTAAAGTGAGGTAAGCTTAATTATTTATACAAATTCAGAACTATACTGGTATCCCTTTTTTCCAAAACTAATCATAATATTTCGACTGACAGTGTATAACTGACACAATTTGAAACAGATACTCATATTCCGAAGCTTGGGCTACCTGTGGTATTACATGTACATGTATATCTCCATAGTGGCAACAGGGTCAATAATATCTAATCAAAATTAGCATTTTACATAACAACAGCATTTTCTTGAACATAAACAGTACAATACTGATAAAAAGTTCAATTGCTCTTTTAATGGCTAAGAGCAGCAAAGTTCATTATACACTGTACATGTACATAATGGGAATCCCACAGTTTGATTAGAGGAGAGATGACCTAGAAGTAAAAAATGTCAAAGATGAGGTTCATTCCTTGGATTGCCTCAACAACAATATTATTTTGTAACTGCTGTGACTGAGTACAACATTAAAAACTGCCCATTTAATTTCTTGAGAGGGAAAAGGAAACTTATCAGTTTTTCACTCAGCATTCCATTACAATACAGAGATTAACACTTAAAACAAGCCAATGCCCTCACACAGCCAGAGATTATCTTCATTCAAAGAGCATGAAACACAAGAGGAGTTTTACCCCCCACCCCCACCAAGATGGGATGCTATATGTAGTTCACCACAGCTTTCATCCCTGCAGTAATTGCCGTCAGTAAACACAAAATCAAAGAACTGTGAGGAGAGAAGTAGTTTCTTGTCTAAGAAAATCAAGTGACAGCACAGAAAGGGCTCAAATCAGTCCTCCCCTAATCCAGAGTCTGCAGCCCTGCCAACCTCGGAGATTCATATACATGCATCACCAACCAGCCCGCTTGAATCAGTCAGAAAGAGAGAGATTGTTGCCAACTTTCACAGGCCAGGTGACCAGTTGCCTCAGTCTGGCATGACTGGGGGCCTTGAAAATTTTTTCAATTGATATGTGTGGAATACTAGCAGTAACCAACAATTGGGAAGTGCACATGAACATTTGCATTTACTTCAGAGATGTGATTGATGGATTTCATAACACAGTGGAACCTCTCCTTTGGGACAACTCTATTCAGCAGACACAAAATTTGCTCTAAGAAAAACTTCCACATAATTTTTGTATCTATTACCTCTATTGAAGGGACACCTCTATTCAAGGAAAAGGGACAATTTTTCTGGGCCTTGAAAACCAGGTTTGCCTTCAATAAGGGGACACCTTAGCAATCAAAAACGGACTGACCACAAAGAGGGTTCACAAAGTGTATACTTATCACAATATTATTATAGAAGTTTTCACAAACAGAATTGATGTAATGCACTTTTGTGAATTCACCATAAAATGAATGATAACAGTGAATCATGAAAATGCCTACTTTAAAGGTTATTGAAGCTTTCAGATGACAAGTGATGGAACAGTTGGTTGGAAACATAACTAAACATAAAACCACTATAGAGCTAATATATAGATTTAGCCAGGAATAAAAGTGAAGCTCTCAATAATATTTATAGTTTGCTCAAACAAAATATAAAATCATGTAATGCTAAGTGGCGAAGGTAATGCCGGAGACAGGGAAAAAATATAAGAGACAGGGAACAAGCAAGGTTACATAAATTATGTAAAACCAGCATTGACTAAACTTAAATGTATATGGATTTTAGACTTTGCAATCACTTGTATCTAACCAGACTAAGGCTGAAATCAGGTTCTACTTTTGTTTGACTTGGTAAATAGATTTCTGGCAGGCAAGGCAATTTGAAAAATCTTGCATCTGGCACAGAAAATTACAAGTGGTGTGTTTATGAATCAACCTGTCCTTGGTTTTGAACACTCAGTAAGATAACAAATGTTCAAATTTTTCCTTACCTCCATCAGCCTGGACATCACAGGAATCCTAAAACTCCTTTAATGCTGATTCTATAAGAGGAACAGAAAAAGTAAGTAATTTATTACTTCAATAGTGGTGCAGTATTATCTTCTGCCATTCAACAATCTTTTAGTGCAGATTAACAATTTTTGGTATTAATTTTTATTGGCACTAGCTTTTGAAATTGGCACAGTCTTGAATTTCTCACTGGAAATTGACTCATACAGTTCTTGGTAATAGACACTGTAGATTAAAACACAAAATACAGGCATCCAAAAGATAATTAATATAATAATAATAATAATAACAAAATAATAATATATTTTATTTATATAGCACTAAAACTATATACATATGTGATGAACAATGAACATTCAATCAAAGAGAACCTGATTACGCAATTAAGCTTAGTTTTGTTTTGATTTAAATAAGATACGTTTCTGTTCTGTTTCATTTATCGAGTTTTTACGCCCCTATTTTCATGTGCTATTGTTCACAGTTTGAATCAATTACGTAGCTCACCATTCCTGTTTTCTAACCGGTTTTACAACTGTACACGTGAATTGTACCCTTATCAGAGAACGCCCCTTTAGTTTTTGTGGAGTTGGAGTTAGGAGATCTACGGAGCAACATCGGAGTTTTCACAGCAGTTTTATCTTTTTCGGAGTTACGTAACGTCGGAGTTTCTCTAGCCCTTAAGACAGGATCAGACGTAAGTTTCAGCTTATTGTATTTAGTTTTCGTTTTCCTTTCTATTTTGCTTCTTTTGTAATTAGTCTTAGCCCCTTTTTTGATCTTGTACATTGTAATTTCCCCTTTTAGTTTTCACCGCATGTGTACAATAATTCAGACGAGTTGGTGATCGTATTAAATGCTGTTGAGTCAACTTGTGCTGTTAAATTCTATACTGTGGTTGACACTTCCCGATCTCCAGTGCACAACATCCCGTGTCCGCTGCACTGGGTACGCGACAACATATGTATATGTATATTTAAAACACTAATAAAAGCTGACAAACACTAACACATAACAAATAGTACACTTAGAAAAAATAAAAATAGAACACCACAATCACTGTACATTAATTGGTTCATTGGGCAAAAATTTGCCAAACAAATAAAAAGGTCTTTCGGGGATGGCACTAGGATTTTTTAATCTGGGTCCTTGGACCAACATGTCAGGTGAAATTGGGGTGCCAAATATTTTGGGTGGGTCCCAAAATCTTGGTGACCCTTCCCTAAGAAATTCTTGTTGTTTTATAAGAAAGAGTGACTGGCAAATTACTGTCATACTGTTAACTAAGCTTTATTGTCTTTTTTTTGTTTGAAAACATTAACTTTAGACAATACAATGTATTCTTAATTGTATTCCAGGGGGGGTACTCCCTCATAAGGGCTTAATGGGGACGTGCGGCCAGCCAGGGCATGTTTTTCAGGATTTTTGTCTTAATCAGGGTATCGATTTTATCAATTTTTGTCTTAAACAGGGTATCTTTTAAAATAGTTTTGTGATTGCCAATGGATTAAATAAGAAAGAGTTTCGATATTAATTATTGTCTTACACAGGGTATGTTTTCAGGTTAAGGTGATTCCCTGGTTTTGCACTGCGCATCTCTTACCGCGCATAACAAGATGGCCTCCGTAAAAAAGAGCATGTGAAGTAACATCATTAAAATGAAGTTGACCGAAGAGAAACGCCATTGCAATTTTTGCTTGCGGTTGTTTCTTGCCGAGGTGAGACTCAATGTGGTGAGAATGTGCATAACGTAACCAGTAAGAGTGTTGCTGAGATCGACTTCCTCACGGAGAACCTCGATAGTGGACGTTTAATTTGTGCTTATTCACTTTGATTTTCATTTAAATGCTTTCTTTATCACATTGTGTCCTAAATGTAATATCTCGATGTAAATTCTGTAAAAACGGATTTTTAATACTTTCTTCCCCCTTCGCATACATTCTATTTTGAAACTCGCCCCAGTCCTCTCTTAAAAATCAAGGAAAATGCATTTGGCACGCACTTTCTGCAGCTCTACCGCAAAAACGAGTAAGGTGACCCCCATTTTTTATTTCATGATTTTAATAAGGACAGTGCTTCCTTTTGGTGAGAAAAAAATTGGCTAAAAAAAAAAGTATTGACAACCCAACTTTTGACCAATGTGTTGACAGAATGAGATAAACGGAAGAGCATAGTCAATGTCAAGCATAAGGCCTCACTAGTTTCTACAATGAGAGTGCAAATCATCAATAAGTCATCGCCTGAGCCTCTTGTTTGCAGCCATCCAGCCATTGGTCTAAAAACTGAATATTACGTCTTCCTCCCTTTTCACAGTTCACTGTGATATTACAGGTACATGTAAGTGGGCACTCGACCAGCACAATCAATCAAACAATGAACAAACATGGCGGGAGCTCATTCAAGTTTCCCGGATGTCTAAATAGTCTCCAGTCTCCTCTGCGTAGTTAAATCCAGCATGGCAGCCAAGATGTGAATTCGCTTTGTTCAAAAATTTTTTACATGTAACTCAAACGACAATATCTATTCAAGATTCAAAGTAAGTGGAGTGAGTTCTTTAAGTCAACATCTTGCATTCTGAGACACATTAAAATTCTGATGATGCATTTTTTGCATTTTGCTTGCGTAAAAATGCACGATTTCTGCGTTAACGCAATCTCTGGTCTTTAGAGCCTGCTTGAAACCCTGAACACTCAGGATACTCCTGATAGATGAAGGAAGTGTGTTCCACAGTGAGGGGCCAACACGAGCAAAAGTCCCAACATCTTACTGCACTTCGTTTTGGGACCTTTAATTCTTATTTCTTAGCTGGTATTGGATCTTAAATTGTATGAACCACCCTCCTTGAAGCTTATATTTTACAATTTCGATAAAATATTCCTGTCTGATCTGTATGGGCAGTGCATCATTAGTAAATGCCTGTACAGATCTCCAACTCACAATTTTATTATGTCTTGTATATGTACTCATGGTAGAAGATGAAAATATCTTTTGTAAAGTGACACAAGGTACAGTTCCATAAGTTATACATGTGTAGATCTATACATTGTGAAGTGATACATGGCACTTTGGTGTAGCTTTGCATTAGGGATGGACCATTGGAAAAGTTATGCATGGAGGAGGTGGGAAATATTTTATCTCCATGATGTATACCATTGAAACACTTCTTGAGAGCGTAATGAAGAGTACTCTATTGGTAATTACTGGTCGTTAAAATATGACTTTATAAAGTAAACTATGTGTGTGTTGTCAAGTGAGTACCTACTTATTCACAATGCAACAAACAGGTTGAAAATCAAACAGGACTCCTGGTGGGTCGAATTCAAAATATTTTCAGAGCAATCCTCACAAAAATTTGTTTGAAAGAAAAATAATAGACAAACCTAGCTCTTTAATATTTACCTTTCCAAAGCAAATAGAATGTGCCTGAAAACATATTACTGCCTCAAGTTAATTCATTAGCCCTAACCTACCCTGGTGAGGAGTTCATTGTCACAGGTAGTCACATGACCAGCTGTAACCAGGGTTCTTTCTCAAAGCAACAGAGAAAACACTGGGAATGAGGATGGCATTACGTGTGTATACCTACATGTAGCATTATTTTTTAGGCCAGTGCATGAATATGTTTTTTGGGTTAATACTCCACATGTATGTGGTTTTTTTTTCATCAACTTTTCTCTTGCATGATTTTTCCTGTATGCACTTTGCCAACCAACCCCCCCCCCCCCCATAACTTTTTTAATGGCCCCTCTCTTAAAAAAAATTATTTTTATATGAATTAAAAAGAACACTGTATTTTTTTTGAGTCAATTAGTATTTTTTTAACATAAAACACTTCAGGTGTTAAAACCACACCCAGTTTAC
>CALNXI010001363.1:102284-114126 GCA_942486025.1 Porites evermanni | reverse complement strand
TTTCTTTTATTTTCCATTTCATCCCACCCCCCCACCCCCCCCATAACTTTTCTAATGGTCCCTCTCTTAAAAATAATTATTATTATATGACATTAACAGTACACTGTATTTTTTTTGAGTCAATTAGCATTTTGTTAACTCAAGACACTGCAGATGTTAAACACCAACCGCATGTACATCTAGTCTCAACATTTGTTAATTGCTTTAGAACATGTAACATTGCAATGCTAATATTTTTCTTGTTAACTGGGCAGCCTGTGGCAAGCCCAGTTTAAGAAACGGGTTTAATTTTTTTCTCGGGGAGAGGGGGGGGGGGTGTTTCTGGGAAATCCTAGTGGGGGTGCACCGTCCGCCTCATCTAATCTTTACACTATTTCAAAGCAATATCTATAAGGTTAATGTAAGAGAGTTCCTCCCCTGGGATAAAACAGACAAAGGAATGTCCTGGGGAATGTGCTCATTGTAGATCACCATGTCAAAAAAAATATTATATATATTCACTAGGACAGTTAGAAAGGCTTTATAACACATATCAGACAAAAACAAAACTTAAATTTAATTTGCTTTTTTGGTTTTAAGAACCAGAATTGAGAAATGTAAGTGCTTGTTATCAACAACCTTTTGACCCGTAACAACAATAATTTTTGGAACTTCCGGTTAGGTGAAATTAGTCAAACTCTATTTTGGGGAGCAGAGGGATTGGGGGAGGGATATGTGTAAAATAACACTTATTGTTTCCTGCTTAGAATGGCTCACTTGCTTATTTTTATTCATAACGGTGGAATTAATAAAAAGGTACTATACAGCCCCGACTTTAAAATGGTACTCATTTTTCTTGTTACAAAACTCTTCCAAAAGGGTACAATGTTCAATTGAGTAACTGTTCAACTCTCACATGAGATCCTAAGTCATGCAATGGTAAGCAAAATGCCTGATGGCCTAAGTGTGCAGCCACCCCCTCCCCCAGGAAAATTGGCTGCCCACGGCCAGTTAAAATTGCCTTTTGGCGATTCTTGTTTATCACGTTTTCATTACATGTAGCATTTATCCCAGGATGTACTGAATGTTGATGCTGAGGGTGGGAAAGGGGAGTCCTGGGGTGCTTAATTCCATTCAACAAAAATTCTAGTTTGAAATTTCATTAATTCCACATGCCCAATGGAATGGTACATTCCAGTTGCACAGCTAGACCCAACCCAAGCGTCAGCATGTTATTGTTCTTGTAAGCAGGATACAAAAGAGCGGTACTAGGGACAACACTTTTGTCAAATGGAGAGGGACATTTTGGTCCGACCAACCAAAATGACCAGACCAGTCAAAGTGGACCACCTTCAGAGCTGGTCACGAATATTCCGGTCAGACCAAACCGAAATGGACTATTCCATTTGATCAACCAACCGAAATTTCCGGAATTTTGGGTTGAATGGAAATAAAGCGTCCCTGAACTCCTCTCTCTGAAGGATACTAAGGTTTACCCCAAGGCTACATACAGCTTATTTACCCAACTACTTTCAGCTGTTTTTGCTGAAATTTTGTCACACACTGTTGACCAATTTAACCAATAAACAAGCCCAAAAACGGTTGAAAACAAAATCCTTGTGGAGTTCAAACCTGGCAAACAGTTAGCCAGGTTTGAACTCCACAAGGATAACACAGAACTGTTTACACAGTGTGTAAACAGTTCTGTGTTCACGTATTTTCAAAATATATTGTGTGGTTCCAGAAAATATCCATACCCCCACCATGGAGGAAATTAGAAATTTGTAGGGGGTGGGGAGGTCAGAGGCCTAAGAAATTCCAGAGGGAAGAGATGTTGGACGATAAAAATCACTTTCCAAGGGGTTAATTTCAAACTCAGTACGAAAATTGCTTTTTACTGATCTGGTAAATCATTTTTGAAGACATAAATAAGTTTGACTATTAATTGTTTTTTCATCTAAACCAGGTTTTCTGTCTTCCAAAAGCATTACGCATGCAAATCCAAAGGAATTAGGCCCCTGTAAGGCTGACAAAAACTTGACTTGTCGGGTGCATAATATTGACCACCATTAATTACCGGTTTCCAGTCTCTGTAGAGACATGAATGCAAAACAGGTGTGGTTGCACAAGCTCACTCTTCCCTAGCTACATTTGTTCGATCTGCGCGTCGTGTCAGTCGATCAAAAAACAGCATAACAGTGAAAGTTTCACTTCAAGAAGCAGAAGGTATACGATGTAACGATTTCAGAATCTTGAATTTTTTTCCTCCTTTTCGTTTTCCCTTTATTTTGTGGTTGAAAGTTTGATGTGTTTGTGATCGTATTCACGCTGAAATGGCATTAATTCCATCAACATTACAGTCATGGAGACAGCTACACTTGGAAGAAAAAAATTGTAAGGTTACACATCAAGGTAAACATACGTAACAGACAAATACAACTTTCTCTCTTTCATTTAAAGGGATAAGGAATATTTTGTAGTTTAGGTTGCTTTGTAGGTAGTTTACTGTGTTTTAATTCAAGACCGCTCAATAAAATAAAATGAAAACCATTGCATAACCGCAAACGGCGTTGTTCCTTACTTTGATAATCTTTTTTTGTGAAAATAAACTTTTCCAGAGGGGTTAGGGGGTCTTTGTTTTTGTAGTTTAGGTTGCTTTGTAGGTAGTTTACTGTGTTTTAATTCAAGACCGCTCAATAAAATAAAATGAAACCATTGCATAACCGCAAACGGCGTTGTTCCTTACTTTGATAATCTTTTTTTGTGAAAATAAACTTTTCCAGAGGGGTTAGGGGGTCTTTGTCTTACTTTATGGAAATTCCAGAGGGGTGGGGGGTCACCAGTTCCTTACAAATATGGAAAATCCAGGGAGGTGGGAGGGGGGCGGCCGTAAGTTAAATTTCCTCCATGGTGGGGTATGGATATTTTCTGGAACCACATATTGCCTAAATTTAAAAATTTAGGCAATGTTTATGCAGCTAAACATTTTTAGTACAGCTGTAGTAACTGATCGGCATGAATTCTGATTGCGACAAATACATGTAAATAATGTAAAATGTCCTACCAAAGCTTGGTACATGGATCCTTGACCTCTGAAACCCACACACATGCATCATGAGATTTGAATTGATTGGTAGCAGTAACCTTAATAATGAAATCAAGAGAAATGCATCAAGACATTATTAGCATCAGGCAATTCACCACTGTTGCACTGGCTGGTGAGTGAACTGTTAGATACGCCAGTCAATGTAAGCCTCCCTACCACCCCCAACCAAACTATAGTAGGGTATTTGACTGGTCAGGGCTTTGCAAATGTCTTTGCAAAACACCTTTCAACAAGCTTAATTAAGGGTCCATTATCGTTTGGCTTTAATAGAGTCAAGAGTAAATTAGAGGACACTGTAAATAACCCTTTACAAATCACCTGGTCCTGTGGTTAAGTTAATACAAAACAAGAACATAACACAAAAATAAACAACTTAAAAAACACTTTCTGGGAAATCAAGCAACTTTTGATTTTTGGGGCAACTTGATTAAATTTTAAGCAACTTCTGAGAATTACAAGTCTTGTTTAATGTATCCTTGTAAGAAAATTTCAGTTCTTAAATGTTATAATATCAATAACATTTACAGTGCGACTACACTAACCAAGGCCAGCCAGAAAAATCATGAGCAAATTTTGAAATTAGGCAATCACAAGTCAAGATCTAAACAATGAAATTGCACATAATTTTGTACTCAGAGCCAGTTCAAAATACATTGTGAACCAGTTTTCTAAAGGACATAAATAAGGAATCATGATGTTTGTGTAAACGTGTAAATTAAGCTGAAAATGTTTTGACAGCATCTGAGTTGGCCAGAATCAAAGCCAGCAGTAAAGAAATTTTGAATAAATCCAAACTATAAAAAGGGGGTGGCCACTCACTAAAGATGGTTTTTATTATTCAAAGGCATTTTGGGTTTTTCTGTTCCGTCAATCATCTTAGCAGACCTCCTAGGAAATAGATGCTTCCTTGAACAAGTTCAAAAGGTCATGGTTTGTTATTGGTGGATTTCGATCTGTTTTGCTTGTTTCTGTGTTTCATTGGGTTCATTGCTCAGTTTGGGGCAATCATCAACTAGTTTGATTGGAAGATTTTTTTCATCTTTCTTATTTTTGTCACTTGCAAGAATAAAGCAATGTCTACCTCCTTCCCTCGACAAAAATTCCACTAACCATGACAATTTCCTTCACTATTCTTGAGCAGTCTAGATTCATGATCAGTTTTGTTTTGTGGGCTAAGCTGGGCGAGTGTGTTGCATTGTAATTTGCATTGACCTTGTAAATCACTGACACCACGATTTACTCAGCACTGAGCACCGTTAGCCGTGAAATGAGCGGCCATCGCCTTAAGTTCAGATTGTTCAAAATTTCTTTACTGCTGGATTTGATTCTGGCCAACCCAGACGATGTCAAAACATTCACCAATGACTTGTTTTACTGGGTTAAACAAGCTAAACTACACACATATGCGGACGATCATCAGTTATATGCTTCTAGTGTTGACCCATAGTAACTCTAGAGAGCTGTATTTGTCATGAAGAAAGAGTTACAAACGACCGGTATCGCAGCAAGAGAATGATTGTAAATGAGAGCAAACATCAGGCTATAGTTAAAAACTAGTCTTGGGAAAAACAGGCCACTCCTCTTTTCCATTAAAAGATTCTTTGAATGTATTTGGAATAAATATTGACAATAGGCTTTGTTTTGATGACTATATATCAACTTTTTGTATGAGGACAAATAGTCAGTTCAATAATGATAATACTTAGATTTCGAAAACTCATCTCTAAAGATACTCTTTTTAACCCTACTCTAAATTCCAGGTTAAATAAAGTATATTTATATGTATGTATGTATTTTCAGCTTGATTTAGTCACACAAAAGTCACTATTCCTTATTTTTTATATCCTTTAGAAAAATGTTTTACGATGTATTTTGAATTGGCTCTGAATAAAATTATGCACAATTTCATTGTTTCAATCTCGACTTGTGATTGGCTAATTTCGAATTTGTTTCAAAATTTTGTTTGGGTGGCCTTAGTTCATGTGATCACACTGTAATAATTAATAACATGGGAAATCAACCTTGTGCCCCATGGGCTCGACCCCTCCCTTTAGCGTATCAACAGTATGAGGTCAGCAGTTCACAAACAAGACCTTGTTTGTCAAAAACGGTGACAAGGATCAAAATTTTAGATACACATAATACAGAGGAAAAAGTTTCCAGCTCCAGAAGATTTTAGTCAGCTTTAGGTGTCTTTTGCATTTCTCTTGAGCCTGACTGACTTGTCCTCAGTCAGATAAATGGTTTTAAATTTCTCTTCCTCTAAAGAAAGTCAGGTGTCAAAGTTGCCCACATGATCTTTATAAAAACTGGACATATAACTAACTTGGTAAATTTGCAGAAAAAAAAATGAATGCATAACAATTCTTTAGGAACTCTCATTCTATTTCGATCATTTGTATCGTTCTTTTGGTTAAGGACAAAGCTGTCATTAAGGGCTGTAACCTGTAACACCTGTTATGGTTGAGCTCACTTGATGTTACAGGTGGTGAAAGTGAAAAGCTAAAGGTGGAACTATAAATTTTTGTGAGATGTTACAGATGAATCTTCATTTCCTACAGCTGCTACAAATATTTATTGAGTACAGCCCTGATGGATATACATGCTCATAAAATCAACTATGTAACTTCCATTATTTAATTTTTTTGTTCATTATTTTTTCAATGAACCAGTAAGGCCTTGAATGAGCTGGAACATCAATGAAAGATTTACTTGTTGGAATTTCACAATGGAACAGGGCAGCTGTCACTAAGATTTCAAGTTGCTGGTGAAATAGAAGGAGTGGGCAAAGAATCAAACAGCTATTGATTTCTTTTGGTTCTATTTTCCCTCTATTTCCTATGAAAGTAACCATCGTGGGTATCATGTTTATAGTAACGGGAGAAAATCCCTGGCCCCCGGCCCTTAATGACAGCCCTGATGGAGCCAATTTGCTGCATTAACATGACCTTTAATGAGAAATAAAAAGAACAAATAACAACTAATATTTATTTAGTTGTTTTCCTTATGTATTTTTTCCTTTCCTTTATTCATTTTCTTGCCATGTAAATCGCTGCACGTCTGTTTGCTTAATAAATGATTAATAAAGACCTTTACAATTATATTTACTGCAAAAAACAAGCGTCAATTTGAACGCGTGGCCGTGTTTCTCCACTACTTATTGTGTTCTATTTTTCCCCACAGAAACAAGAAGTTTCATTTTAGTGTCATGCTGTCGACTCTAAGATGGACACAGTCCTTTGGGACCGGCGGGAGTCAAAGGTGTCCATTAGCGCGAGGTGTAAGTTACGAGAGCTAGAGTTGACTGTAATCCTAAACAATGAATTTTCATTTTGCAAAGTTTTCATCTGGTCCTTCCGGATCCCTACTATGAGAAACTCACAACCTGAGACTGACGTCTGGCATCTGCCGTAAACGTGATTGAAAATCTCTTCAATGTCTGGCCACATCGAAGGGACAAATCAAAATGACCGTTTTAAATAAGGTGTCGGAAAACTTAGAAGCTGTAAAACGCACGGCTGGTTCTGCTTTAAGTTACAATGCAAGACGCACTTCAATTCTTCAGAGTCACGCGATATGTCTCGTGTACTCGATTGCATAAAGATCACCGCTTTTAAATGTCTTAGGGCCTAATAGAAAACTTATAAGTCGCAGTTTTCTTTTCGAACGTAAAAACAACGGATAGGCCTTGTGAATTCAAAGGGGGAAGGTTTGATTATAAATTAAATAAGCTTAAGCTTATTGCTTACCTAAACCTCAGGAAAATGCAGCCACGCGGGAGGCCATCTTTGCTTCGATCTCGTCACAGCTCGGCATAATTAAACGCTTGGTGAGAAGATTGAATCAGCCCATAACTGCAAGACTGATAAAAAAAGCTAGAAGTTTGAAAATTCCTCACGAAATTGGACAGATTCTCTTCTCTGCAGTGCTCCTGGCCTTAGGCAAGGCCTTAGGTCAACAAGAAGCATGGAGGGATGATTTCATTGGTCAAATGCTGTCACATGATGTGTCACGTGAAAATTACCAAACTTGAGAGCGGACGGAGAAGTTTGACGCGAGGAAAATAAAACAATTTGTTTACATTCCACAAATGTTATATGTATAGGTGAAGAAGACGCAACAAAAAGCAAAAAATTGACAATAACAAGCAGCAAAAAAAGAAAAAAAAACAAAGAAAACAATCAAGAGAAGGTTCATGTCAGCTAACTGTCGCTGGGCGGGGGCGAGGGCAGTAGGATGCAGGATAATGCAGATCCAGGGGCCCGTTTCTTGTAAATTATATGATAATGCATAAAAATGATCTCTTGGTTGCTCTCCTTTGAAACAACGACGACCTCAAAGTTAAACTTAGAACGTATTGCATTGTCCTTCGAATCGAAACGCAAGAGAACAGTCCGGTCGCACAAAGCGAATGATTTGAATCACTCTGAGTGCCCGCGCGAGAGTCTGGTAACGGCCCGCGATTTTTTCGGGCCCGGTAAGAACCCGGAAAGTCTACGGGTGCTTCGAGAAACGCAACTTCGGGCCCGATAAAGTTTCCCGATAAAGGTCCCGATAAGTTAACGGGCCCGTAAATTACCGGGACTTTCGAGAAACGGGCACCAGGGGCCTAAGAATGCGACGAAAAATTGAAGAGGAAAAAAAGATAGGAGACCTCCCCTCGTTTTCTCAGTGTACGATAAAACACGCTCTGCTCCGGCATCGTCGTTCGTCGACTCCTTGTTCTTTCCTTCGTAACCGCAAGGAAACGCTTGCTACGCAGGCTAGGAACAGGCTAGCTCCGGGGTAATAAGCAGAGCTGATGGAGCTGAAATTTGAAAAAAAGGACGGTAAGGACAAAGAGGTCATTAAAAGAAGAGTTACATGGTCTTATAGTGGTAATACAAACTTGTGCAGCTGTCAGGATTTGGCTTCCGCGAATAATTCTTTATTCCATTATTTAATACTTTTCTGCCTAAGTTTTACTAACATAAAAAACGACGCTTTATTTACTGTTTATTTTCGGACATGGGTGATACGATGATATGAATGGATTTGGAAGAAGTAAATAAGACAATGTCGTCTGTGCATAGAGTAACGGTTAACAGCAGAGGGCCAAGGATTAAGCCTTGAGAGTACTGATAACAGAAAGTGAGTCCTACTGACCTAAGAGATGGTTATTTTTTTTCGGACATGGGTGTAGCGAGGGTGATGAAGGAAATAAAGTTGTCATGTTCCAAATGCCATTTTGAGTTTTTTTTACCACAGTGGCAAATGATAAAGCAAGACACCTTCCCGTTCCTTTTGATATCACTTTCTTCTCTTTCACACCCACCATAACAGGTAGACCTCACAAACGGGACGAGGTTCCATTCGCCATTTGCACATCTCCCATAATGCACCTTGTTTGCCCCCCAAACATTTAGTCTACGCATTGTCTTCAATTTCTCTTGGGACGACAACAATACTCAGGAGGAATTAAAAACAAAAGTTATGCAAAATTTGGGGGGGCAAACATAGTGTATTACAAGAGTTGTGCAAATGGGGAATGCTGTTTTCGAAAAATGGAGTCTTTATACACGCGTTACGTTTACTAAATAGACCGCATTCGTATTCTTGACTGCAACTAGTTTGCAGCCGAGGCTAATGCAAAAATGCAAAGTAATAAGATGCATGAACCTCGATTGTAAGCTAGTTCCAGTCCATTACCGCGATTAAGAATAAGCAGGTGTAAGATTCAAGCCCAACGTCTCAGCATCGCTTGCTCATGGCTGATAGCATCTGAGCTGAAGCAAAGATTTTTTGTGCACACCTAGCAGGATGTCATTCCTTGTCCCGGATTGATGGTCCAATCGTGTTTGAACTCGAGTTACTCGATTAACAATCAGGTGACCTACAACTGTGCTGCAAGAGTAGTGCGCGGTTCTCGTTCTATCCTCCCTTTGCCCCCTTCACCCGCATTGAGATGGATTTTACATCTTCCAAATCTGTCAAAATTGACGGATAAACAGATGGACAAAGTCGGGCGGATTGTTCATCCAGAATTAAAACTGTTCCATTTTTAAATTAAGGCGCATTATCTCTCTGAAGCGAATTCTCCAATGGATAACCATTCTTAGATGGATAATCCGTCTCTAGTGTGAAAACGGCCAATGACTGTTCTCTTAACCGGACTTTCGAGAGTATTTGTTTGCGAATATTTTAACATCACTTCTGGGTGTTAACGAACATTAAATGGACAACGACCTCAAGAAACCATACTGAAGAAAAACCAAGGTACATGTAGCCACTATAAAACTCACACCGTAAATACACCACTTCCCTATTCTATTTGATACAAACTAGTTCTTGATCGCTCCTGAGAATACGAATATAATCTGGATTAGGCCTCGGCCAAACGTCGAGCTTTTCATGACACGAACCAAACTCTAATTTCGGTTGACTTAATTTAAGTTAAGATTATATGTTGGGTCAGACATCGAGCCTAGGATGTGTCGAACCCCTCGACGGAATCAGACGAAGAAGCAATTTAATAAATTTTCACCCGAACGAGGCTAATAAACATTATCATAAATTTATATTTTTAATTTATTAGTTTAGTTCGCTGAATGTTAGTCCCGGAGACGATCTTTATACGTTCTATCCGTCTGCTTCAGATGGAGGGTCCAAATTCATTCAGACGAACTTAACTGAGCCAGACGTCGAACTTTTCATGAACTTGACTCACTAAGTTTGTTTCGTCTCATGAAAAGTTCGACGTTTGGCCTAGGCCTTACAAAAAAGAATTCAATGCTAGGCTTTTTTTACTTATGAAAAATGTATTTTATTGTATTTAAAATGTAACTTTATCATTCTAGATAACCAAACTTGGCGCATTTGACGCTGAAGGTAGCTTGCACTGTTCTCTATTGCTTGTTTGTAATAAATGTTCATTGCTGATTTACAAAGAAAGATACAGTCGATTCACAACAGAATCGCTCTTGGCTTAACGCTAACTAAACTAATTCATAATGAAATACAGCTTAAACATTTCAATATAAACTAAATCATAATTACTTTTCAGTATATTTGTCACTGTCATACAAACTCTATTGAAATATAAGAATACCAGACCAATCGTTAGTTTCAAAATTTATCAAACTCTAAAAGTACTAGTAACTCGTGCTGTATTAACCTTGGTCTCACTGGACCAGATGGCGTACAAGTCATAATCATCAGATACAATATTTATCAAACTCTAAGACTACTAGTGACTCGTGTTGTATTAACCTTGGCCTCACTGGACCAGAAGGTGTACAACTCCACTTGAGTGCAAATGTACTTACGACAAAGTACTAATTGTGGACACTATTTTAACGTCTCCTACTGAAGACGGGACCGCCATTTTACGTGGTCATCCGAGCCACGCGAAGGTTCAGCCGCTTGCAGTACAAAGAGATTACCTTCATTTTCAGTTATTTTAAGACCCTGAGTAATTGTCCAGACACGGGAATCGAACCCGCCACCTCCCGCTCTGCAGTCATGTGCTCTACCGACTGAGCTAATCCCGCCTGTTCAGTGTGAGACTCAAAACAATGAAATTCAAAATATGTACACAGAAATACTCCTTCACAGCACTGACGAGTGCCAGCCGCTTGATGCTCTTAAATCAAGCACTACAGTGTAGTTTAATCTCATCCCTTTACGCCCCGCACATATGAAGAAAAGTTGTTCCGAAAAAGAGGGTCACCCTCCAGCTGAGTCAACGGAAAAAATAGTTGACTCCTTTGCCCGAGCCAACCGTTGCTCAGTTTGTCTCACCTGGGCCGAGTTGACCCAGCTGGGCGAGCCAAAGTGTTTGTATGGACAAACGTTGGATCAGCTGGGAGGGTGACTCTACCTTGACAAGCTAGGCGGGTCACCCTTCTGGCCAAGCCAACTTTTTTTTTCACATTTACACGGTTCGCCACGTTTTTTACCCCTTTAAACCATAAGATCAACATTTGAACTCTCATTTGTTGCCCCTATTCATTTCCTAGGGAAGTAGTGGGGATTCCTCGTGTGATCCTGTCCGTAATTCTCATGACCACTCTGTTTTACAAAGCATTGATATTACAACGAGAAGTTAGATGCTGATCACTCTTAGGGCTTAAAGGGTTGAGGGAACGTATGAAAAGTTGGCCCACCCAGGGTATTTCGGGCCGGCGGCGCATTGACACTTCTACCCGGTACAACTTTTCTCCATATAAATGGACCTAAAAAAGCTGAAACAGAATCACGAGGAATGGGATTGTGTTACATCGTCCAAGCAGATAAGTTGAATTGACCAAGGAAGACTTAACGAGACTGAGCAACAAAGTGCAATTTTCAAAGTTATGTTCAAACTATGCTGTATAAAACTTGCACCGTCGGTTTTGTTAAACGATCTTTAAGGTGACTCGACTCGACTTAACGCGACTGAGCAACAAAGTGCAATTTTCAAAGTTATGTTCAAACTATGCTGTATAAAACTTGCACCGTCGGTTTTGTAAAACGATCTTTAAGGTGACTCGACCCAGTTTTTTTTTGTGGGGGTACCATCCTACTTTGAAGCTCTCTGGTATCCCCACCTTTACTTTTATCGTAAGTCTAACACATAGAATGGATAACATATAGATCAATCTACAATATAACGTAAAATTTTTGGCGATCGGAGTAAATGTCATGTGGTTATAATGCCACGCCCCTTTGAGGTCTGAGTCGAAAATCTGCTGTTGCCGGCATTTTTTCGTGAAAATCTCTCGGCTACACATAGTGCGC
>CALNXI010001363.1:67414-97076 GCA_942486025.1 Porites evermanni | reverse complement strand
GTTTAAGGTGAGAACAGTAATGGAGGAAGGTGCCAAGACTTCACAAAGAGCTTCTGCCGCTTCGCATTTCATCTCACCCCAGACGTTAACAGTTAAGTGTTGCTTTACATTTAACCCTTTCCTAACCAGAACAGGATGAAAATAATTATTTGCTACGTTGTTAAAGGTATTTGGATAAAAAGAACAGCAAACTGGGGACTTTTTCGCCAAGCGAAGATTTTCCACAACAGAATGCCAGTTACTAGGGAGCTCACCGTGGACACGCAGTCTTAAATAATTTAAAGAACTATTTTCCACAAGCCCTTTTTCCAGGAAACTGGCACTAGAGGAACTCAGCAGTCCATCAAGATGTAGATCAAGAGATTTTAAAACTGTTTGTCTTGCAAGTGCTTGACTGACAGCAGCGATTAACAAATCCAGCACACATCCAACAATACGAAGAGAAAGAGAATTCAAGGATTTATTTGACAAAAAATGTTGTAAGGCTCGTGTCGCAGTGCACTTCATTGAGCCCCATAGCACGAGATTAACAGACGTCAGCGTTGTCAATCCAGTTTCGAACGCATTGAAAAAACTCTCGTTATAAGCATATCCAGGCAAAGCAAACGTTACTTTTGTCAGAGTTCGACATGAAGCCAACCCACGGCCAATTTGAACCAGCAGCTCATATCTTTCAAGAAATACATGAGATATATATTTAAGAGTAAACTCTGATAAGCTCTTGCTTGCAGAAAACCATTTGCAAAGACGATCTGCATCAGATGACGTCAAAGATCCCAGATCATGAACACGAAAACTTACGATTATCAGCTGCGGGCAGGATTCTATATAATTAACTACGTCACTTGCTCCTCTCTCCCAGCCTCTTCTCTTCCAGTCACCTACATGTATATCAGTATAGATTCTAAAAGGTGTCCTTAAATTTGAAAAGCTTGTCAGCTGCAGGTCGGATTCCATACAATTTACTACGTCACTTGCTCCTCTCTCCCGGCCTTTTCTCTCCCAGTCACCTACAGGTATATCAGCATACAGTTCAACAGGTGTCCTTAAATTTGAAAAGCTTCTGCAAGCCATTAAAACCTGAATAAAAGACGCATTGTAATTGTCTATTAGCTTGGAAGTGATGACCTTTGGAAAAGGTATAATGTTACAAAGAGTTACTGCCATTTGTTCTGCGTGTCCACTCTCATTAAAGCTTTCAATAAAGAAAGTGGCTGTCTCCTCACTGCAATGCTCGTTCCAATTCCAGTCATATGTCTTCTTTAATTCCTCTCCAATCTGGGTGAAAAGAACTGTAGCTTTCTTGCCCAGCATGCCAGAAACAAAAATAAACACTTGTGGATATTTCGTTACAATGTCATCAAAGCTTATGTTGAGGTGCTTAAATACATTAAACTTTTGGTTTCGTAGCTTCTGTACAATATACGCGGCAGCCACGTACTCTTGGAAGGTCTTGTGAAGAAAGCAGTACTCGTGTTGAGGGTTAAGTCTCTTTAGACTTTCTTCCTTGTAAAGAAGTCCTAGCTCACGAGCTCCCAGTCCGGGGTATTTCCTTTCAAACTCATCCATTTCAGTTTCACGGAAACCATAACGATCACTCAGCAGGCATAACCAAGCAAGCTCTCCGAGTGCAAGAATTTCCTTTTCGAACATTTTCTCTAGGACACTGTCATCTTCAGGGACGGGCCAGTTGCGTTTGGCGCAGTATCGTCTCAAAAGACATTGAACAATGACTTGGTAAAGTTCCGTCCGGGAAGTCGGCAATTTTCCCTCGTAGTCCTCATAAACAACACAAAGGAGAAGTAAATTTAGCGGGTTATGTCGGAGTGCATTCAAGAAGGTGTTCTGTTGCATTTCCTCAATGAGCTTCTCCCCCTTTGGTGACTGACCAATGGTTTCAAAGTGTCTTCTGACGTACGCAATAGAATCACTTTCCGTGTACCCTTTGATTTCTAAGTGAATGTTAAAGACAAAGGTTTTTCGTGCTTCAATCCCTCTTTCTTGTCGTGTCGTAGCTAAGACATAGCAAAATGGAAAAATTCGTCTATGAAGCAGCTCATCTACATGGTACCGTGATTTTTCAGGTAGCTCATCCAAACCATCCAAAATGATCAAAATTCTCTCCTGGTTATGAATATCCTTCAAGAAGTGCAACAATTTCTCTACAATCTTCTCCTCAATATCTCTGGGCAGAAGTTGTTCTCTTATGGTGTCCATTATATTTCCATCAATGTCTCGACATTTGAGGAGCAACACAACTTCAAACTTGGGAAAGGAACACTCCGTTTGGATTTTTCCAAGTGCCCAGTAATGAGCAAGTTTAAGGCAAAACGTAGTCTTACCGATTCCTGGACTTCCTTCGACAAGCGTCATAACATCTTCACCTTTTTCAAGGATCTTGAAGATTTCAGTCACGTTCACCTCTTCATTTTCTCTCACTAAGTCTGTCTTTCGTCCCCCTAACAGCCTCATGTTATCCTCGACTTTATCAGGAGCTTTGAAGATATCAAACACATTCAACTCATCATTCGCGTCCAGACACAAGTCTGGACTTCTCTCTGCTAGTGTTTCGACATCCTCACCTTTTTCAGGAGCTCTGACGTCAAACATATTCGCCATGTTGCCTTCCATCTGGATGGTCAACTTTCGCCTTGAAACGATTTTCAGTCTCGTGTAGACATTCTCCAGGGGTAACTCAATGGTGCTCTCCCAAAGAAGTGGTCTTAACTGAGAGCGCCTTTTGTATTCAGCTTTGAGAAGCTTCACAACATCCGAGTTGTTCCAAACTGCTGGAGAGAAAAAGATGAGGAAATATTTGTCAATAAACACAAACGTAAAGACTCGACACTCCAAACGCATTAATCTGTGACATGCTTTTCTCTCCTCAGTTAGTAGAACGGTCGTTAATTATTTGGGCGTTGCCCAAATAGAGTAATCGCGATCGCTTGTTTTGATTCAAAGTTGCAATAAGCACGTAATACGTGCGAACGTAAACAAGCCAAGCGACGCGACTAGAATGCGCGATGTGTCACGACACAGCATTTATCCTCGTTACATACGTCCCACAGATAACGCACAGCAAACAAATCTGCAATAGAAATCAAACGTATTGAAAAAACAAGGTACACTAAGTAAGTTGCTGTTATTCGTCCGCAATCATTACTTTCAGCGGTTTTCCGGAGCATTACATAATATTTCACCAGGTTTATAAGACGATCGCATGACGGTTTAAAAAGTCAAGTTCATAATAGATTCTGCAGTAAACTGAGGCGACTCGCGCGTTCGGGAGTAAAATTTTCCGCTTCACTTTCCATCACAAATAACTCCTCTGCGCCCTGTGCGCTACTGCACTACTCGCACATCACCAATATACTTAAAAAAACTTCACATACGCCTAGTACAATGACGCCCAAATATACGCTCCCATAGAGTCTTGGTCTCCTTATTTTGCTTGCAAATAAGCATGTTACTGTCTATACAAGAAAATGGTTTTGATGACATAAAGACCTTCCGTGACAGAACAAGCTTCAGTGAGACAAGGTTAATGTTAACATTTAGCGAAAAAGATAATGCTATCAACGCTTAGATTTATTAGCTTACTGGCTTACAGTCAGAAAGCTTTATGCCGGCATCGGCAAGGTCACTTCTATTGTTCTCGTACGTGCGGTATTAGCGTAACCTTCGGAGTCGAAGGGACTAGATTCGATACCTCCTATCTCCCATTCTCTGTTTTATAAAAGGTTGTTATGACAAGGAGGAATTAAGACAGGTTTAATAGGATATAATGCTCCGTTATTTTAAAAACGTAAGGCGTTTGTCAGGAATGGCCTTTCAAATACCATATTACAGGAAACGTCCTCTGTTATGATAATTCTCGAATTGAGTTTAGCCAGATTAATTTCTTTGCTATTTCTACCCATTCGTAATTGCTTTATGTGTTGATTGAGTCTTACTAGTAATGAATATTTTTTGATCGTTTGTAGTATTTAACATTAAAAATTACAATGTGGGAAAACCCAAACATGAACCTGTCACTTTTACTATGTATGTCACAAATTTGCATAAATTCAAAACAATGTAATTTTTAAAATTTCATTTTTAATATGGTAATTTCGTTACGACACAGAAGAAGTTTTAACTTTGCCTGTGGCCGCCGAACCAACCTTAGGTGCTACAGTGCACGGGGAATTCAGAACTCGCTACACAACATGACTGCCTTGAAGAACGATTTTGTTTTGCAAGCACGTGGTTTGATGGGCATTCGGTCCGTTGTCACTTGACTTTTGTTACATACGTTTTGCACAGATAGCGCACGGCAAAAATATTGGCAAAAGAAAACAAACGTGTTGAAAAAACAAGGTACACTGAGTGAATCAAACTATGAAATAATTTAAATTTTCTCTTTGAAAAATAATTGTCCTCGTAGCACACGGCGTTAAACGATTATGCCTTGGACCATAGGTACCCATCACAGCCCTTTTTTCGCAGAGACTATTTCTTGCCGGTAAGCTCCTGTCCTCCCAGAGGATCTTTTTTTTGTATACATGAAAAATGTGTGGCATACACTCTCTGTTAAAACATTTCACTTTTAAGGTTCATTTCTTAAAAAATCACGTACAAATCATTTGCGTTCCAAAACAGAACTGACATCACTCTCAATTTTCTGACAAGTGATAGGTTTGTTCATTACACCGGAAATACAAAGGTTAAGGTATGTGGTTGGATTTTCAGCAGCCTAGCCTCCCACGCAGACTTTCCTAGGGTGTGACAAGGCCCTTAGAAGGTCTGCGTAGGAAGCTGATCTGACTGACAAGAGACTAGCGCTAAATAGTTAGTTTTTTAAGGTGAAAGTAACGTGATAAAAGCATAACCAGGGTTTCGGGCTAAATGTGGCGTCGTTCTACCTGTACGCTAAGCATGTCGTGCTACGAAGCACGCTGAAAGTTTGGAGAGTGTGTAAGACATGAGAATCTCAAGATTTTCTCTAAGTGCGACCGAGGCCACTAAACTATAGCTTCATGATGTCCAACTAGAAAAGAGGACCCAAATAATAGAGCCACTACCCTTTGCAGCAGAGGAACCCAGACAAGCGCTTTATTTCAGAAGTGTTTTTGTTTAGGCGATAGGGGTGCGAGAAGAATGGGGACGAGCCAAGTTGAGCGGGCGGGAAATACTATCACAGTCTTATTTCGTATGCTATGCAGCTTATGAAGCCGCATTTTAGAAACACGAGACCAACGACACAAGACCATCCTAAACTCTCTCATACGCAGGTCATGCCATATTAACCCTTACTCTAAATAACCCAGAAACGAACTTTACTTTCGTCTTTCAACAGTTTCGGTTGTTTTGGAGCGGGAACAGCACTTGAAGATAAAGGACTTTTGCCTTTTCTCGGAGACCTGGATCTCTTTGCTGTCTTTGCTGCGCCGGCGTCTACAATTAAATCAATTACCAACATTAAAGGGATTACGTCACGAGTATATACCTTACTGCTACTTAATTTCGCGCGCGAAATTAAAGACCTGCAAATAAAAATCCCCGCGAGATTTAAACAAGCGAAATTAAATACCCATACAGAAAATTGAAATCACAGAAAAAAAATAACACAACTACAATTTATACAAAAATACCAACAAATCATTAGCTGGTAAACTGGTAAGTTCCATTCCTTGACTGTGTCTTCTGTAGTAAAATAACGTTAATATGCGTTTTTCTTGTTTCATTTTATCTCGATATTTTAAAAAGTTCAGACGTTTGAAAAATAAAATAAGGTTGAGAACGCTTTAATCGCGAAATTGAATGCCTTTTGTCATAATTGGCTAGTGAAATCGCGAAAATAAAACCCCGCCAAATACTGTCTTGCCAACATCGAGAAATTAAGTACTACTAAGGTATCTCTTTTAGGTTTTAGGTCAATTCTGTGCAGAAGTCATTACTTAAACAAAATACTCCTGTGGTGTCATAAAGAAGATCAAACAAACTTCATCAATGAGCATTAACCAGAATAATAATATTTTTTGATTTCTGAAGGCATAGCATTAAAACATGTAAAAAGATTGGCTCAATTTTTTCAAGTTTCAACCGATGTCCATCCTTGCCATTCGTAGCAACAACTTTTGTCCAGTTAACTGTACCGAAGATATTTTCGCAATTTAGAAAAGACTTTTATTAATATAAAAAAGTATTTTTAACGCTAAATACACTAATAATAAATCCTGCTTACGGCTAAAAACAAAGAAAATTATTGGAGGACAGATAGCCTAGCAATACTAAAACATTTCTAAGGCCCCCCGACAGTCGTTACTTTGAGGGATTTCGAGGTTTTATGAACCGCTTACTGAACTGCAGAAAAGTATATCTGTAATCAATTACTAGATTTCTGCTGTCGCGTATCGCTTAACGGGAGAGTCTAGAGAGGGAAAAGGGAGGGAACTGCCCCACTCTACCCTTGTTTTTTTTCCCTCGTTTCTTCCGCGTACCATTAAACTCGCTCCCCACCATCCGAACACCGAACTCTACTATCTGAATACCTGGAACAGGCTAGCCCCTGGTAAACCTGCGCCTTCCAGCCATGAGCTCTCACGCCAATGAGACCAGGCACCTATCACACTGATTTGTCAGAGGAAAAATAAAAGGGGAGGAGGGATGGGGGTAAAAGAATGAAAAGAATCATCCAAAGGCTAAAAGAAGAGAGAGGCCGCCAGGAAACGTGAATATACACGT
Source organism: Porites evermanni (assembly GCA_942486025.1). NCBI lineage: Eukaryota > Metazoa > Cnidaria > Anthozoa > Scleractinia > Poritidae > Porites > Porites evermanni. The sequence goes on along the minus strand of CALNXI010001363.1, from coordinate 90,350 downwards.
AATATTGTTCAGCTACGATTCAAGAATACCTTTTTGAAGACGTTTTTCAGAAGAAGGGGGTTTTTCAACTTAACAGATCACAGAGGCTTTCTTATATAAATGCTGCTCGTGTGTATTGGGACCTACAGACCTTAGTAACTGTTACTATCTAGACATCGTTAACAATAAACATTGAAAAGGAAATCAATTAACTCCATTTACTTTGACTTCGTAGAAACAAGCGCAGCAACTGTTTTCGGATGACCTTTTGATGCAACAACAAACAACCAAATACCCTGGAACGGCTGCAATTTTAACTCAAATTTGAAAATTTTCTGTTCATGTAGGAAAAATTTTGAGGCCTAAAAGAAAATTAGGCTTACATGCATGGCAAAAATTACGATGATTTTTACTGTTTCGGTTTATACAGTTTTACTTTTAGACTGTTATCATAGTAGGGAGCTTAGGTAACCACATGCAAAAGTTGACGGCAGTTAGACGTCTCGAAAAAGTAAAATTAACTTCGCGTTCTTTCAAAGTTATCGCAATTTTTTCCTTACTCTCACAATTTGTCAAATTTAGGTGAAATTTTCTCGTTGAGTTGAATTGTTAGGGACCTCATCCACATTCAAAAAGAGAGAGAAATATTTGTTCTTGTGAGGTTTTTACTCAAGGAATTGTAGCGCGATTTGACTATGTTTTGGGCCAAAATGTGCTAAAAATTCTAAACTCGCCTGACTGTAGCGTGCGAGTGTTACGAAGCACGTTCGAAATTGGGAGAGAGGGTCAGAAGTGGCTAGAGGGCGCGTGTTTACCAGCCATGGGGACTTAATTCTGTCTACAAAGTAGTGGGCCCTGGACATCCTGGGCACCCACCTCTACTAAGAGACGCAGTTGTTAAGTGGGCAACAAAACTGGCTATATAAATGAAAGGCATAGAGAAGGATCAAAATAGATTCGCAACTACTCGCTGACGGAAATTCAGCGCGTACGAGGTGCTACGCCAACGAAAAGCACCAGCACCGTCTTGTTTCGTCAGTTATGCAGGTTATGAAGACGCGCTTAGGGAACACAAGAGCAGCTACAAAGGCCCCATTATACCATATTGGGAAAGTTTACACATACTCTGTCATATACACGCAAAACAATACCAACCCTTACCTAAATAAAGAAAAAGTAAAACTTTACCTTCATCTCTCAACAGTCTCGGATGTTTTGGAGTATTGCTTGAGGATAACGGCCTTTTGCCTTTTTTCGAAGACTTCGATCTCTTTGCACCTGAGACTAAATCCAGAAAATACCAACATTATACTACTACATGAGAAATTTCTGCAATTTGATTGGCTTAGAGCAGTGGTATTTCAGCTTAATTTGAAATACCTACATGTGAAAATTACAAAACAATTGATGGTAGTAGTATAAACAAATTAATAATACCATGATTTGTACGTGATATTTGACATAAATACCACTCGTGATATTCCAAAATTGCCCCAGATTTCACTCGCATAACCGCTCGTGAAATTATGTATAACAATTTCGTAATATCACTCCTGGTACTTATGCCAAATATCACTACAAATCATGCTATTACCTATGCTATAGCCCTCAAGCGAGAAAGCATAAAACTCAGGGTCGGCTAACAGCAGAATGTTTTGGTCAACTTAAATGACTCAAACTGCGAAGGGTAATGGTATAGTAAACTGTAACTTTGCTTTTCAACTGCTTATGAAACAAAGGATTAATCCTTATACCGCAAAATTCCGAAAATAAGCCCCGGGACTTATATTTTTCAAAGGCCCTTTTTGAGGGGCTTATTTTTGGAGGGGCTTATATTCGGAGGGGCTTATCTACGGAGGGAAATTTGCGTTTCAAAATCGATTGGGCTAGCAGTTGGAAGTAAATTTACCATTTTTGCTTTGTTTTACTTTGTATTTGAGGGCAATTTTCCAAGTACAAGCCCCCGGGGGGGTTATATTTGGAGGAGCAATTTAACGGAGGGTTTTTCGCGTTACCGGATTGGGGTGCTTATGTTTGGAGGGGCTTATACATGGAAGGGCTTATTTTCGGAATTTTACGGTATGTGTGAAAACGAAGTGCACATCATACACCTCAGCGTTACGTAATACGGGTAGCAAACGCAAGCTTTACCTTCATCTTTCGACAGTCTTGGGTGCTTTGGATCTGGGGTACCACTTGGAGGTAAGGGCGTTTTACCTTTTTTGACAGGTTGAAGTCCCCCTGATGAACCTGAAATTGTATCATTTCACTTCGTTTAATGTATTTCCATTGAGTAAACTCCATTATTATTATTATTATTATTATTATTATTATTATTATTATTATTATATCCCACGCATAATTCACAATAACTAGCTACTGTCAATGACGTCAATCGTGCAGCAAAATTGCCAGATTATTGAATAGGTTAACCGAGAAAACCTGGGGACGAGGTTGGGTTATTTTGGTAGTGAATACAAAATGGCGGAACAATCATCTCACTCGTTTCATGAAGAAGAAATACGCGAACTATTGACTAAAAACCAGCGCTCGAAATTAACGCACACAAACTCGCAAAATGCGAATGATTTTGATAATCTGCGAGTAACAAAAATATCCACTAACAAACGTTTGCGAGTTAGAATCATCCATGTCTCCCAAACATTTGGAGAAAGCCGTTCGAACGCAAGAAGGAATGAACAGACGACATGTGAGACAAATAATACAGCGGTCGAGCGTTGAGCAGAGAAAAGCACCTTTTCTGTTAACCACTGGCGAGAGGTATTGCACCGAAGCCCTGTGCCACACATGCGCATGCGAGTGTTGTTGTTGTTGTTCCTCGTGGTTTTCATTACATATGTCAAAAATAAATTCTTTCTTCAAGAGGCCCTCAGGACCCTCGACCTCTAACACGAGTGCCAGTGGCGATGAAGACCTCGAGCCACCGAAGAACAAGAGTTTGAAGTCGGAATCCAACAGAGATAACACAGCTTATCTGAAAACAGTTGAAAATTGAGGGCCCATAAAAACAGGCTGATTATCACCCCAGAGCTGCAGTAGATANACTGTCAATGACGTCAATCGTGCAGCAAAATTGCCAGATTATTGAATAGGTTAACCGAGAAAACCTGGGGACGAGGTTGGGTTATTTTGGTAGTGAATACAAAATGGCGGAACAATCATCTCACTCGTTTCATGAAGAAGAAATACGCGAACTATTGACTAAAAACCAGCGCTCGAAATTAACGCACACAAACTCGCAAAATGCGAATGATTTTGATAATCTGCGAGTAACAAAAATATCCACTAACAAACGTTTGCGAGTTAGAATCATCCATGTCTCCCAAACATTTGGAGAAAGCCGTTCGAACGCAAGAAGGAATGAACAGACGACATGTGAGACAAATAATACAGCGGTCGAGCGTTGAGCAGAGAAAAGCACCTTTTCTGTTAACCACTGGCGAGAGGTATTGCACCGAAGCCCTGTGCCACACATGCGCATGCGAGTGTTGTTGTTGTTGTTCCTCGTGGTTTTCATTACATATGTCAAAAATAAATTCTTTCTTCAAGAGGCCCTCAGGACCCTCGACCTCTAACACGAGTGCCAGTGGCGATGAAGACCTCGAGCCACCGAAGAACAAGAGTTTGAAGTCGGAATCCAACAGAGATAACACAGCTTATCTGAAAACAGTTGAAAATTGAGGGCCCATAAAAACAGGCTGATTATCACCCCAGAGCTGCAGTAGATAGGTGGTGGCTGTCAGGACAACAACAAAGGAGACCAAATAATATTTAATACCATTTTTTATTAAACTTTTCAGCTCATTGATAGACTGTGCGAAAGATCAATTTTAACCTATATATCTGATGTGCTCATTGACGTTTCAAAGGGAAAAAATTTGCTAGTGGTCTCACCAGTTTGCTAGAGGAAAAAAATATTACTAGCAAAACTTTGCAAGTGTACTAAAAATTTAACTTCGAGCCCTGAAAAAAAAAGCAAGAACAGCAAGAAGACAACTCGACGGATTACATCTGCTATTCATAGAATATTTGCACACCTGAACAACACTTTATCTCCTAAATTTGCCGAAAAACATGCACTATCGAAGATGAACTTACCATCGATGGAAGTAAGTTTTAAACTAGGAATTAATTTGAATGAATGATAAAACAATGATTTAATTCGGCTTTCGTATCGTCCGAAAATAGTGTCACTTTACTCCTGTTTGGTGGATTCCCTTTGGATTCCCTCGCAAGAGGTGGATTCACTTCATTACATATGCAGGATTCCCTCGCAAAAAAGTGTCTTCCTGCATACTAATTTAGTGCCTTTCTGCATATTACTGTAGTGCCTTCCTTTTGGCCAGGATTGTCCGAAAAGTTGCTTTTCCGAAATCTCTTCCAAATGCTATTATTTTGTACTTTTCAATTTTGCTTACAACAAATAGGTCCAAAGTTTTGGATTTTTAGCATGTTTGGATGGATATTTAAAAGTTCTGGGGCTCACAGAGCCTGCAATCTTAACTTTAGAATGGATTAGAGGTCTTTTGTTGGTTTCGCCATCTGCGTCTGTAGTGAATCTACTTTTGACTACACCACAAAGCACTCCAAGTGGCACTTTTTCACTTAAATGACAGATTACATGTAAAATCACAGTATTCACGGTATAAATACTATTACAAAAAACCACAGGGCCAATTTTTCATCCAAATGATACGAAATGACACCATCTCGGCTATAGTACAGCGAGCTTTAAGTCTGGTTCAAGCAGGTAGATTAGTATAAGATAGGGATTTCAATGAAAATAGCAAACTCGAGAAGGACAATATCAGACGAAGCCACAAATCTAGCCCTTTAAGCAACGGGAAATCACTGCGACAAGAAACGAAAGCGTGAGTCCAGAGTCAATCCAAGTCAGTGAGAGGAAAGAATGTATGTTTTAATAGCTCTTGATTAAAGCAGAGGCGTGATGTTTTTAGAAAAACATTTTGCGCATCTTTTTTGACAGAGAAATTTCCAGGGTGTTTTGTAAGAGCTGGTTGCTGAGACATGAACGCCGTCTTTTTTCTACGGATAAAGAAAGAAAGTTATCCGCCCGGAGCTACACTAATTGTAAATTCCTCTTTACAGACTTTGCTTAAAAACTTTTCTTTCATATTGTTAAAAAGATATAACAGGACAAGGCCCTTTGTATTCAAATGTAACGCCATATGCTTTAACGAATTCTAAATCTTTTTTGATTTATACATTCTGGTCTGAGACGTCTCATTGTACACCGCACAATTAAGAGGCATGAGCGAATCAATCCAACCATTGGGTCTAAAAAAAATGCATGAATCGAATATTCGTTGTAAACTTGAAAAACCTTATTGCTGAAAGTTACGTCTTGTGATGCAATTACATCGAATGAAGTCCGTTGTGAAACCTTGTTTTCGTGTTTTCAGTTGCTGAGCTCCTGTGCTCGCGATGCTCCATAGTCACGCAACACAGTGCTCCACTTGTCAATTATTTCCCTTTTCTCCAACGTAGGTTTCTATCCAATTTTTGTTTCCTTATAAGACAACCAACAATTTATACTATAGAAATTGCGGTATGAATTGTGAAATAAACATCCTCCGTTTGGATTTCAAACAGTCCTCCACTGAAATGTTAGTAAAACCTTTTCCTATGATAAACTTTCAATAAACGATTAGCCTGCGTAGCATGGCGGTTTTGGTTGGGCGCGCTAAGTAATAAAGGCGGGCGAGGGCAGAGAAACCGCTACGCCGCTCCTGCGCCCGGCTCGACAAAACCGCCATGCTACGCAGGCTAATAAACGATGAGTGGAGCACTGTGCATTTTCTAACTTTCTCGCCTTGTCAGATAAAGATTTCCTCAAAGATAACAAGAAAATAGCTTTCTCGACAAAGTTATGTGCTTAAATGATCGTCCAAAAGTTACTGACAGTTAACAAAGGACAAGTTCCCATGGAGAACCGTCAAAGAATGTCACGTTGCGTGCGTGATTTACAATGAGATGTCGAGCAAACATTCCGCGGTATGTTTCCGGTTCTTATTTCCTGTCCAGAGTAAGTTTGGCAAAACGTCTTGAGCAGGGAGGCAGATTCACCGGATATTTTCGGTGGTATTTATTTTTTGCCGATGAAGAAACATAACCTGACATTTAGCTTGATCGACTGTCCCCACCTTTTGCTAAGACTTATGCAGTATTTGATGTCGTCTGAAGACTGAGAAGTCCTTTTTTAAATCAATGTCTTTGCTACCAAAATTTCTGGGTACCAGGTGCTGGAATATGAACAATGTCGTTTTTCCTTACTGCGATCTGTTTGTTGAAATCGTCATTATGATTAAAGGAAACCACGCTATTTAGTTGTAGCACTTCATCGTAATTCCCGTGTACTTAATAAAAGGCGTAATGACTATTTTTTACTACACTGTACCAGGTGCTGGAATATGAACAATGTCGTTTTTCCTTACTGCGATCTGTTTGTTGAAATCGTCATTATGATTAAAGGCAACCACGCTATTTAGTTGTAGCACTTCATCGTAATTCCCGTGTACTTAATAAAAGGCGTAATGACTATTTTTTACTACACACGATCGTATATCTCTAAGGTTTGAGTGATTTTGAATGTTTCTGTTCTGTATAGCAATTATGCCATCTGGTATAACGTAATAAGGAAAATAGCTCTATATTTACTTTTCTTTTAAGTAAGAAGATAGCTTTGTGAGCGCGGACAAAACGTTTGAGACACTCTGTGTTTTAGGTGAGGAAATGACCTCCCTCCTCGCCTGAACAGTGTTGGGTGTTACAAGTCAAACACCTTTTACATATCTTGTACAAGGGTTTAGGCCGATGGGATCTAATGCTAACCAACATGGGCAGACCGTTGACGTGAAACCGCCAACCGTAGAGTGCAGTTTGTCGTTTGCGGAAAGTTGGCCAAACCTCGATCTTAAGGTCTCTAATGTGGTCGTAACAACAACGTGGTCATGTAAACGAGGCTGTCGTTAGCTCAGGGTTTCACTGTAAAAAGGTCAAAAAACGCTGCTAGATCACTTCACCCTTTTCAGAGGATTAGCTAGCTAAATTGATAAAAAAGCCATTTGTCATTCAATTTACCCAAAAATACTCTTTGAACTGCAAAGCAAAATTTAGATTGGTTGGAAAAAACTTTTCAAAACATTTACTGGTTGGATTATGAGAGGAGCAAAACTACAACTGAGCCGAAGGAGAGAATAGGAGATGGCATTAGAAAATTCAGCATGAACGTTTCCTGAATGTCCAATACTCACTTGCACTCCCATAGTGTGGCAAGGCTTGAAAAGCAATAGCGTCGCTGAGAATGTGAGCCGTTAGAGAAGCTGCCATAAAACTTGCGAATGTTCTCCAAGAATCCTTAACTTTTCTGCCGTCGGCGTAGCCAGAAATTCCTTTAATAACTACCCACTCAATATCCAGGTCATGCGCTGCTGCAAACAAACCTGAAATGGAGATTTGTGGAAAATGAAGAGAAGTGGAGTTAAGAGTTGACTAATGCAGACGCCACTGGAAAGAACCAGATCAAGAAGAGAGACAGTGAACAAGACTTGACAATTATCACTTTGAACTTGATTTTAAAGCATCGATATGCAGAGGGCAATAACCTTTTTGTGTGGTATATAGAGGGAAAATGGTTGTGACTAGAATGGATACCCCAAAGTCAGATTGTCATCTTCACTCAAAATACATGATAGGACTCTTATAACTTGAAGTAGTAAATAAGAGAAGAAACAAAACACAAGAAAACAGTAGATAGTATGTAGGACTTGAACCCGCCTCATTTGATGTATAATCCATATCCGTATCCACTACACCATCAAGGGCTAACTGCCGACACCGGTTAGTTATAACGTACTTTACATGGCGTTAATCATTACATTACTGAAAGCTAACCGTTTTTAAAACAGTGCTTAACCCTTATCACTGTGCTTCGGTGCTAAACCCTGCATTCAACTCTTTTCCTTGCACAACTGTCTCTTACTCTCATTTCCCCACTTTTCTAAAAGTTCTCGAGCCCAGTAAATTAACCTAAATATAGTATAGCGTGGGGTAGAGTATAGCGTTGTGTAATAAACATAAGGTGTCCAACCTGATTTTGAGGTATCCATTCTAGTCACAACCGAGGGAAAATAGCCAGCTGACAAGAAAAGGAATAAAAAGCAACTTTCTTAAAACCAACAGGCGCTCAAAAACTGCAAATTCGAAAAAAAGGCAGAGTTCAATGTGGCGATAACTGTGTAATGAAAAGGTCAGTTTGGAATCTTGTGGATCGCTTTTTAAATCTGATTCATAGATGCCTCCCCTAAAAAAATGTTCTCTTACAATAGAATTGAATTGAATTTATGAACACTCTGTTAACACAGCAACTGGCCAAGAAACTTACCTTCACCTTCTCGCTCGATAGCAACTGCTTCTGGAAATCTTTCGATGAGTGCGCTACACCGCTTGTGGTTATTTATCACTTCTGGTCCACTCAGAAACGTGCCGCGATGCATCCTTACCTCGAGTGTTCCTGGATCTTTCAAGGGTGGCTTCCAACCTTCACCAGCACTTAGAATCAATTTCGAAAGATGAGGCTTTAATGGAACTTTGACTCCACGTTCTTTAATACCATTCTCCGTAACTTCTGAAAAAGCGTATGTTACTAACTTCTTCAAAACTACTACGTCTCCAAGACTAACTTTAGTGACATCTACGCCACTGCAAGAACCTACACAAAACACTGCTTTCGGCTTCAAGACCTTGACAGCGTTAATTACAACCACTATAGAACCTCCCGTAGAGCTCGAACCCTCGTAGCACTTCATAACAGCGACGTTTAGTTTCAAATCATCTTCTCCCATGTCTCCAAGGTACACGTGGCCAAGATCTGGGTGATAAATCTTACAGAAATCAGGATTTAGATATGCAAGGCAGCTTAGAAATTCACAATCCTCGCAGGTATCTTCCTTCATCACCGTCAGTAACAGAATGTCGACTTGGATTTGGCAATCATCAAAAGGCTTTGACTTTGCGGGAAGATCTTTATTCCTTATCTGACGAGCAATGACTTGAGGAGGATCAGTGGCCGATGTTTCAGACACACTCTCTATGAAAAACAATATGAATATCACCAGCCTGATTAATAAGTAAAGAGTACCACCCAAATATGAATTAACTTTATAAATGAATATAAAAATAGTAAACGGCGGACTGCAACTTTTTCTACTCCCCTCCCCCTCCCTTTCCAGCAAGGCAAAAATGGGCAACGTTAAAAAAAAAGATGAAGTCATATATGTTACGACTCAGGTTGGCCGCGCTCGCCCCAGGAAGATTAAATGAAATGCCTGGAGTATTGAACGTGTTCTCGAATGGATTGAATAAATATGTCCATGCATGGATTAAACATACGTTTCCGTTTTTGGATCGAATAAATATTTCAGTCATTGGGTTGAATAAATATTTCGGAGATTGGATTTAACAAATATTTCAATGATTGGATTGTATGAATTTTTTAAGGATTAAATTAAATGCTTTTTTATTCTTTATTTATTATGCTAAAATGATTGGATTGTATAAATTTTTGACTTGACTGAATTTTGCTACAAACGGCTTGCCATACTAGCCTCCTTCGCAGGCTTCACTGTCCCTTAGAGAACGAGTGGGAGAATGGAGAGAGAACAGAGAGGGACAGTGTGCCTGCCAAATATCGACAAGGTGATGACCTTCTGCGCAAGTTGGCTTGCGCATACAAATCCAGTTTAAACCCATCAACAATACATGTAGATGGGTGTGGGGAAGGTGCCTGATGAAACAGAGGGAGGCCGCAAGCAAGCCTCGAAGGTAACCATGACAACCCTATGAGCGGCACCCACAAGCCACCATCACACTGAGAACCTCTGTGGAAAGAGGCGCAGATACTAAGCAAGAAAAACATCCAGAGAGGAGGGAGGGTTGGGGGCAAAACACAACTAGAACTCCTGCACGCAAAGGCAACGTGAGCAAAAACAATTGACTTCTGCAAAAGCGCTGTAAATCACTAAGGCCCTGCTAAACCCCAAGACCGCCCCACATACGATTAGTGGTGGAGACTGCTGGCCAGCATTTTCTCCTGTTTAACCTCCCCTAAATTACATATAGAAACATTTGTGTACGGGATAGTGGGGGAATTTTGAGAGACAAAAGCCGTTTACCAGGACCTATCTAGGATATTCCTTCATCTGAATCCTCCCCCGGCGGACCAGCAGATAACGTATTTATATTTTTCCTACTTATAAAATTTTCAGGAATTTGTTTTTTTTTAATAAGCCTCCAACCTACCCACAGGTGTGTGTGTTGATGTATCGGGCGATCGATTGCAAAAACTAAAACCAACTGAGCTGAACAATAAAACAGCCCATAGAACTCACAGTGACAACTCACGATAACACGGTTTCCTGGTTTATTCTCTCCGAAAGAACTCACAATAAATCACAATACTCGATGAAAAACTCCACAAGGAAAACTCGCTCTCTTTTTCGTCTCGTCCAGTTCTATCTTTCTCGCACATGCTCATTGCCTTATTTGGTAGTCCTAGCCCTAATTTAATAGTCCTACTAAAGGACACAAAACTATGAGGGGTAGTGTCGGTAAATCTCTCTTACACAACTCCCCTAAAAATTGTAGCTCGCAATGTTTACAATCAACCGAAACTCGAAACTAATCCGATCTGCTATATGGCAGTCCGGTTTATACTTAAACACAGTTCAGCTTATCAGTTCTCTTCTTCTTGCAATTGTTCTGCGATTCTCTGAGCAGCCATCTGAGCTGCAGCTCTTCTTGGCTCTGTTCTCCTACATCAGCTCGATCTCTCCTCCCCTTTTGAGGTTGGTCAACATTCTCCACCGCTCTGATTTCCACATGACAAACTAACTGAGGCGGTCGGTCTATAGTGTGCCTTTTGTGTAACAATGTTACCCCTCTAACGACGTCATCTTTGCCTTTGATAAAACGCACCACTTTACCCTTTCTCCATTCTCCGCGGTTCTTTTCGTCTCCAATGATGAGTACAATTTCTCCCACTTGAGGTATGGTTCCCGTTTCATTGTTAAGCCTGTGACTTTCCAATAGGCTGTGGACATACTCCCTTTTCCAGCGTTTCCATGCATTGGCCTTAGCATTTTCCAATCGTTTGGCCCTCCTTGTCAGCTTCTCTGCATCTGAGCTTTCAGTGTCTTCTACAGCATACACATCTCGTCCCCACAGGATCATGTTCGGTGTAAGCACCGCCTCTTCCTCTCTCTCTGCTTCAACATACGTCAAGGGGCGATTTTTCACTGACAAATTTCTTTCGATGTCCATGATGACTGATTCAAATGCTTCATAGGAAAGATGTGACCTCTCCAAGGTCTTGTGCGAGGTCTTCTTTACCTCCTTAATTAATCTCTCATATATTCCTCCCCACCAGGGTGATTTTGCAAGATTAAACTGCCAGCGGATGTTCTCACGTGCTACGTAATTCTGCAACTTCTCACTTTTTCTCACTGTCTTGATCCAATCAGCTGTAGCCTTAAACACTTTGGCATTATCCGAGATGATGATGCGAGGTCTTGTCCGTCACGAGATAAAGGCATTCAGCTTACTCTTGAATTCATCTGCCGCTTGGGTGCTTGCAACTTCCAAATGGACCGCTCTGGAGCAGGTACAGTTGAAAATAATGACATAGCACTTTCCTTCTTCTTTCTTACCGACCTTGTACAGGAAGGGTCTGGCAAAGTCCACCCCGGTTACTTCAAACGGTCTGCTCCCCTCCGTTCTATATTCTGGCAAAGCACTAGTTGATGGCACTCTATAAGGTTTGATGGAGTATATTTTGCAGATGTTGCAGTTCTTAATGACCTTCTTCACTTTCGCTCTCAACTTCGGTATCCACCAGTTTTCTCTCACACTCGCCATCGTGTCTGCGACACAAAGATGCATGACCTGATTGTGGATGTGAAAGATAAGCTTCTCCGCAGGTAGACCACCAGGAAGGTAAATCGGCCTTTAATCTTGTAATTCTGCCTTCAGACGTGAGAACTCCTGTATGGTCATCTTTGGCCAACTTCCATCCTGGGGACTTCAGACATGTTTCTTCTGCTTTCTGAACTCGCTTTACCCAGTAGTCACTTGCAGTTGTGATCTCTCACGACCTCTTCTTTGACTTGCTCCTTTACAGTTTCTGATAAACCGTAACACCCATGCTGTTACTCCCATTGTACGCCAGTAGGTGCTCCTTTCTAGCACGGCATTCCAATCAACGAACATACGCTCTTGTGTTCGAAGAACTGCCTCTTGGGTGACCTTACTCTCTTCATCTGTTTCTTTGGTGCTATTCAGCCTAGGCTGCTCTGGCCACCGCCTTTTGTCCAAGAGCCAATCCAGACCGCCAAACCAGTTTCCTCTTTCCATCTTCACAATGGTTGCCCCTCTACTTCCGAGGTCTGCTAGATTCAACTCTGATGGGCAGTACTTCCAAGTGATGTTGACTGGACCAGCCGTTTCTGCTATCTTCTTTACTCTATTTGATACAAACACCTTCCACCCTCTCCCAGGATTGGTATCCAACATAGTGCTACCATACTTTCCATCCAAATGTTGATGGTTTTGATGGGTCACCGCTGGAGAGCAGTGAAGAGGTTCTTCGCAATGTTTACTGCCATGTGGCCACTTACGAGCTCCAGTCTTGCTATTAATGAACTTCTCTTTGATATCCGCGACTTTGAGGTCAGAAGTCCTTTGGTCACGCCTGCCTCATGTTCTACCCCCGCAACAGCTGCTGCACAGCATGCTAATATGCTGGCATCTGCGAAAAGATGTAAATGAACTGCTCCTATCTCTCTGACGAATGAAGCAATACTTGTAGACACGTTTACATCTCTAAGTTGCTTCGTCCACCTTAACCATTGGTTCTTCAATCTGGGGGAAACTTCTGCATTCTAGCCTTTCTTCTCATCGCAGGCTTCTCGATAAATATGCTTTCCCTCAGCCATGGTGGGTGAGATTATCTCGAGTGGGCTGTAGACAGTTCCTAGGTAACTGAGTATAGTGCGCTTGGTAACTGGATGTTCTTGTGGAAAAGGCTTTGCAAGCGGCTCCGGTGTGTCATCATCTTTATTCCACGCGTGTCCAAGGATCTTGCTTGGGTTTCGCATGCCTTCACTTTCAAGAAACTTGAAACTTGTGCACCGGGAACCTGGTAGACTCACGTCTGGCAGTACTCTCTGCTTTGAACCGCATGAGTTCCTCGTCATTTCCTCCCGTTTGCATGAGATTGTCAACATAAGTGTTCTCCTTAAGTGCTCTCACTGTCTTCAAATTCTGATCCTTTTTGTGATGCTGCAGAGTGGCTCCCAGTAGGAAAGGACTTGCTTCAACTCCGAAAGGTATCAGTGTAAATCTTAAATGTTTCTCTGTTCCTTTAATGTTGAACAAGAATCTGAATGCATCTCTATCCTCCTCTTTCACACCTATCTGGAGAAACGCCTTTTCTATGTCTCCAAGAAGCAGACTTGTGGACATTCGCACTCTAACCGTTATGTCCCAGAGAAACGGCTGCAACGGGGGACCAGTAAACATGCAATCATTGATGTTGTTAATCAAAGGCTGGGCTTAGCGCTCGCGTCAAACACCATGGGAACCTTCGTCGTAACTGTACTCTGCTTTACAATTGGCTTGTGTAGCATGTAGAACACACGTTTTCCAGACGGACTCTTAGGTGCTTCCTCGATTACCCCTGCTCTGAGTTGCTCTTCAACGATGCCACCATACTCTCCTTTCAGTTTCTCATCTCTTGACAGCTTTCTTTCCACGTTTTCAAGCCGCTTTCGGCTGAGTGCGTCATTTGTGTTCGTTAATGTGGCTCCCGGTATCCAAGGAAAACCAACCTCATACCTTCCATCTTGCTTTCTCACAACACTCTCTTCAAAGTCACGCAGTTGATCATTCTCTCCCCGGTCCTCGACTCCCAGTACATCCAAACTGTACAGTTTCTCATAGTCATTAAGCTCTCTCATGTACATGCAGCTGTTTCCACTCCCATATTCGTCTCCCGCATGCACCACCCAACCGAAAGTTGTCTCCCATACCAGCGGCTCTCCAGGGTGCCCTTTGAATACTCTCTCCGTCTTTATTTTGCTATAAATACCGTGTCCGAGAATGAGGTGTATCTAATGTTCTCCTGTGGACGTCATGTAGAACCTCTTGTCCTGTGTATGTGAATACTTCAACTTCCGCTGATTAATGTCTGCCCTTCTCACTGTAGTAAAATCAGCTAACTTCGATCCAGTGAATTCCACCTCTTCACATGATTCTCCGTCCAAGAATTTAATGTGGGTGTCAAAGATTGGCACTGTGTGGACTTTGGTTCAATTAAATGTCAAGATTTCGTGAGTCTCGTAGCTTTAAACTGACTGCTTCACGTGAAATGAAGTTGCGTCCAGATCCTGTATCTAGGTAGGCCCAAAGCACTTGTCCTTCAATACTGTCCGGAATAATTGCAGGTAGCACTTTCTCCTCTGCATAATTGGGGTAGAATGTCACTGACACTCCATCTGGATTACTGTTTTCCCTCTCCGGTCTATCGCATATGCTTACATGATGCTTGTATTTGCACTTCGCGCAACCACGCCTACGGCACTGGTCTGCACTGTGGTTTGAATGTCCACAATTAAAACACAAATTGTGATCTACGAAGAACTTCTTACTATCCGCTAACGTTGTTACCAGGGTACAGTCTTCACTCCAGTGCTCTTGTTTTCGGCAGAAAAGGCAATAGGGCTTCAGCTTGTCTCCTTACTTCTGTGAGAACAGATGCTTTTTCGCATTTGCTACTTTCGACGTGATTTCTCCTAAGCCACTTCTGCAGAGCATCAATCAGGTCTTCCATGGACCATTCCTCCCAACTTTCATCCACCCTCACCAGATCGGGCTTTACCTGAGGTAACTTGTTAAGCGTAGTCATAACAAACCCTTGTCACTTCGAGGGTTTCGATTTCCTCCATGTGTGCATTCATGACGACCTTTGTTTGCCAGTATTCTTTCTTTAGTCGATCCCACACTGTCTTGTAACTAACAGTTCCAGGCTTTAAATCTGCAATTCTGTCTCTCACCTGCGGGCTAACGGATTCTAGAAGGTACCCGAATTTCTCTTCGTCGGAAATCGACTTCGCATCAACTTATGTCAGGAACATGTTTTCAAATCTTACCCATTCGCCGGCAGTACCCTTGAGCGGTGTTATCTTCCATTTCAGTAACTTTGTGGTGCTGGAAACAGCTGTTTTCTCCATTTCTAATTTCTTTTATGCTACAAGTATTAACTTCATCTTCAGGCTTTTACTTCCACAACTCACGCATAAATTGTAGCTGAAAAAGTCGGAGTATTTTTATCAAATTTTTAACATTCAAATCTTTTTGTTGGTCAATTTTCGATATGCAGGTAACGTATTTTATTTGAACATCGGGGAATCCAGTTATTCTGCCTAATTAGTCGAGCAAGCGTTATTTTGGAATCGCTGAAATCAAGAATCGGCTGGGTGTGTTTACATCAACATTTCTAGGAAAACCCGCTCACACGCCAGACACGCCGCGCGTTGACCAACTGTCGTGCAAACTTGAATGAACCAATCAGAAACACTTTTATTGTTTTTTTGCTGAAACCAATCAGAGACAATCTTGCTCCAGGGTTCCCCAGAGCTATTTCTCCCTGGCAGTCTTGCGCAGACTAGAGCTCTGGGGTCGAAATTGTTCTTACCCAAGGTGCTCCGCTGCGTGTGCTAGGCTATAAATCAATACAGCTCTGCACTACATGTATAGACTGAAAACTCTAATGATTGATGTACTGCAGCAACAGATGGTTTACCTGCATATCTCAATAGTCTCGGTGGTTTTGAAGCTGGGGTATCACTTGGGGATAATGGCCTTTTACCTTTGTCCAAAGACTGAAGTCTCTTTGATGATTCTGAAATGAAATCAGTTTTGGTGTTGGTCTAATTATTTTTGCCAGCAGAATTGCCACCTAACGTGCTTTTGTTTTCAACTGAGAATTAACGTGTACAAGGCACCTTAACCTCCGATCAATGTTTCAGATAGCGTTTTACTTCCAGCCCAACTCTATAGAAATATTCTTGTTTATTTATCGTTCAAATAATACATAGAGGATATTACACGGTGGCGCGAAGATATGAATTTTATATTCGAGTGGCAAAACAATATTTTACGAACGAGCACAGCGAGTAAAATGTTGTTTTTACCAGGAGAAAATAAAATTCATATCTTCAAGCCGCCATGTAATGTTCTTTTTATTACATAGACAAAATGACATCGATAAAATAATAGAGGGAAATTACCGAAATAACGTTATCGATAAACTCACGTGTGAGATTATGGAAAATAAACCACTCGGGTACCGGATGTAGTTTTTATGAATTTTACGAGTGATCTATTTTCCAGTAAAACACTCGTGTCTATATAATAAAGCTATTTCTGCCAAAATATAGGTGCAGTTGTTTGTGATAATATCTGCTTCTAAATGAGCATGCATTAACAATGCTTTCAAGTTGAATGAGTGCACGGGATCTTTTTACTTTGTAAACGCAATAAATCCTAACTATTAAGCATACATTTACCCTGCGATTACAGCCGCCTCTCATCATTCTCTTCCACAAAATATTGCCTGTGGCAGGGAGCGATGGGAGAGCCGGTTTTAATTGCAGGCTAGCATACATTTCATTTAAAGTCTAATGCAGTGTTCTCCCTAGATTTTTGCTCAGCAGGTAAGGGACCATTCACAGCCGGTAAGGCAAAAAAATAGGCACCACAGAGGTGTACGTTTCAGGGGACAGGCGTCGGGACAGGCGGTAGGTGGAGTGCGGGAAATGGCCCAGCTCTTTCTGGGAAATTTAGGAGCTAAGTTCTCTGAAATGTCATTCCCTAAATATAAGACCTGCTTTACGCAAATTGGCCGTTGTTACCTTTTCAGAACAAGTTAAAACGATTGATTCCAATAGTGTCTTCAATGTTCTCTTTCCAGAATGTGTGGCACATAAAAAGAAAAGCTGTGCATACTTACGTAAGTCCATACATTCATTCATTTTCTTGTGGCATGTGATAATTGGATCAGATCACAACTTGTGTATTTTTTAAAAGTATTTCTTTAATTTTAGTAAACCTTCAGGCCATTGCAGGCGGTAAGAAATGTTGCTTCAGGCAGTAAATTTTATCGGTTACCGCCTGATAGGGAGAACATTACTAGTGTATATGCAACAGAAGACGCAATACAATAGTACTCATTTTAACTGACCTTCTGAAGAGATCACTTTCATCCTTTCAACAAGTTTATCGCACTGTTCCTTCCAGCTGTACTTTTTTGCATATGCTCCACGCACAACATCAAACTCCCCAAGTCGCATTTCCTTGTCTTTGTGACGGACAGCTCTGATTGCACTGGCCCAGTCTTTAGGATCTTCTGATTCCACAACACAGCTTGAACCATGTGGAACTTTCTTCAAAGCTTCCGCAAGACCAGAGTTCCCACTGACCAGCACAGGTAGACCAGCAGATAAAGCCTCAAGGGCAGCTAGACCAAATCCCTCAGTTCGTGATGGCATTACAGCAAGATCTGCTTCGCAAAATAAATCAGCTAGTTTCTCCCCACTTTCATTAAAGCAACACTCTTTAAGTTGACTAGCATCAACGCTTTGCTCCACTAACTTTCTTGCTACTTTCTCTTCTTCTTCCCGTGTTGCTCCAACAAACACAAGTTTGAAGGTCATGTCTTTCAACTCAGCAATGGCTTGGGCAGCAATGCCATATCCCTTCAGCTGGAAATCTTCATTGTCACCACGTCCAAAGACCAAAACATTGAATGCCTTTCTTTCTTCAAAGGCTTGGTTTACATCTGCAAACTCAGAGAAAATTCCTGGGGTAAAATTAAGAACATCTTGATCTTTCCCACAAGAACGAAGACACCCTGAGAATACTTCAGCCAGCTTGGGTCCAATTGCCACAACTTGATCAGCCAATTTACAGAGTTCAACCTCAACCTGGTGTTTGTCCTCGCCTCTGGAAATGTGCTCTTCATATTCTTTGTACATTCCAAGCTCTTCTGGAGCTGTATAAACGATCTGAATCCACTTGCAGTAAGGATGAGTTCGCTTGATGAACTGCACTTGCCGACCAAGAACAGCCCCATGTCCTATCACACAGTCCACAGCGTGGTCTTCTGGTAGAGAGGACAACCAGTCAACGGGATTGTCATAACCTGCCATTTTTTGTGCTTCAATAAGCTGTACATAGTGACTTGCAGCAAATCGTTTATCTTCTTCACTGCAATGAGGGAGGTAAACACTGACCTCCACGCTGGGGTGTTTCGCCAACTGAATAGCCAGCTCTCGGTTGATGGTTGACAAGCCTCCTTTTGTTGATCTCCATTCACTGCTTAACAGAGTCACTCTCAATTTCCTGGAGGAAGTGGATCCTGAATTGCTTTCATGGTCTTCCTGTGATGTAGAGGCNTGACTTGCAGCAAATCGTTTATCTTCTTCACTGCAATGAGGGAGGTAAACACTGACCTCCACGCTGGGGTGTTTCGCCAACTGAATAGCCAGCTCTCGGTTGATGGTTGACAAGCCTCCTTTTGTTGATCTCCATTCACTGCTTAACAGAGTCACTCTCAATTTCCTGGAGGAAGTGGATCCTGAATTGCTTTCATGGTCTTCCTGTGATGTAGAGGCTGTGCTAGGAAAGGATGACAAATCCTAAAAGAAGAGAAACATTAATTTGCTAAAGGGTTTTCTTAAAAGACGCGTTGCTAAGGTTCATACAAACCGTAATTAGATGTATGTTAGGAGACTCAAGCATTGTCTTTTGAGTAAATTTGGCTGAGATAAGAAACTTTACTTACTCTGTTGCAACTGCTTAGACTAAGTACCACACTGAGAGGTAAGGATCATGGACATTAATTATCCATCAAATTTCTTGAAACTGGAGGGATCAGCAAGCTTAGTGGTTCACTAACTCAGCATTCTAAAAGAGTACTTAAAACAAGCCAGAGGGCCTGCACAGCAAGAGCTTACAGTATCTTCATAGAGGAAGCATGAAGGACCAAGGAGTGAATATTACAACTCCACCCCCTCCCCCCATGGATGGGAGAGGTATTTAAAACAAGTGAGAGGGTCTGCACAGTGAGAGCTTATCTTGGTTAGAAGCACCATGGGGTGAATATTACAACTCTACCCCCTCCTCCCATGGATGGGGGAGGTATTTAAAACAAGCCAGAGGGTCTGCACAGTGAGAGCTTATCTTGGTTGGAAGCACCATGGAGCACCATGGGGTGAATATTACAATTCCACCCCCTCCTCCCACGGATGGGATAGGTTTTTTATAACAAGCCAAAGGGCCTGCACAGTTAGGCTCGATTTCCGCCGTCTCCCGGGTCCGGTCTTTGATCCTCCCCGAAAAGAGACGGCTGGACGCGTGACCCGTTGACCTTATCTGTGACGTAATTGGAAAATATATAATTTAGGCGTCTCCGATATCACTGGAAGTGAAACTGGTCTCCAATTTTCTTATTTATTTGGCTCAAAATTGCATCAAGTGTTCCCTTGCCCGCCCAAATGACTTTCGAAATAGTTTTTTCGGTACATTTCCATACATCGTGAAAAATATTCTTAGGTACATTTCTGTACACTCGACACGCAGTTAATTTTCTTTGATCTTCAAATGTTGGATTTAGTCTTCTGTGGGTCCGAACTGACTGATTCTCGGAAGCGGACCAAATTAAATGGAAACGTTTCTGATTTACCAGACAGAATTTCCAGCATATTGAAAGTTCCTCTGTCAAATATAAACGTGGACGGTTACATCTCTAACGAACGCAGTTATCGAGACCTAAAGCGCCTTGAAAAGATGCTTGAAGATGCAAGATCTCTCCAACAACAATCATTAAAAAAAAAGTTAACAACAAACAATCGAACAAAACGTTGTGTTCCTTCGGATTCTAGAATTTCGCCTAATGTCTCCGCACCGTCGAAATCGCTTCACCATCCGATGGATCAAGAAAGGACTTTCTGTTTTGATGTGATATATAAATTTCTGCGACAATCTTTGCCAGACGAAAATCTGCAGGCGGTAACATGATTGGCTTAAACCAACAAAGGAAATCGCACGCGTCCAGCCGCTCTTCAAGGGGGGATGAGTGCGGGCTCATTTTCCCGAACAGCGGCTGGTAATCGAGCCTACTGCACAGTGAGATCTTATCTTGGTTTGAAGCACCATGAAGCACCATGGAGTGAATGTTACAACTCCCCCCTCTCCCCCCATGGATGGTAGAGGTAATTGAAACAAGCCAGAGGGCCTGCACAGTGAGGGCTTATCTTGGTTGAAAGTACTATGGAGCACCAAAGAGTGAATATTACAACTCCACCCCCTCCCCCCATGGATGGTAGAGGTATTTTAAACAAGCCAGAGGGCCTGCACAGTGAGAGCTTATCTCAGTTGGAAGCACCATGGAGCACCATGGGGTGAATATTACAACTTCACCCCCCGCTCTATGGATGGTAGAGGTACTTAAAACAAGCCAGAGGGTCTGCACAGTGAGAGCTTATCTTGGTTGAAAGTACCAGGGAGTGAATATTACAACTTCCCCCCCTCCCCCCATGGATGGTAGAGGTACTTAAAACAAGCCAGAGGGCCTGCACAGTGAGAGCTTATCTTGGTTAGAAGCACCATGAAGTGAATATTAAAACTCCACCCACCACCCTACCACCCCTCCATGTAAGCACTTAACAAAAATTTTAAGACCTACAGTGTGTGATCGTACGGTGGCTCTGAGGTGACATGCAGAAAACCCGATACTTTTCTCCTTGCTGCGACTTTTCCTGCGAGTTTAATTTTGCTGGGACTTTTGCTGCGACTTTTGTTGCGACTTTTTTACCATATGTAATGCGGGCTCAAGTTCTGTACCATGTGTTGATCAAGAAGGCAGAGTCGGAGAATGAAGATAATATCATGTGTTTACTCATACCTACTTCTGTTCACTTCGAGTTGTATAGAAAAAATTGAATCTAACATGTGACTATAGTATAAGTCAAGACGGCATGATTTTCCTTGTTCTACCTCTTATGGTTAAATTTTGGTAGCGGAAGCCGTGTTTCCCGAATATAAAGCAAGCTGTTGAGCGAAGGGCTGTGTAGGGATATGTAGAGCTGTGTTGGGTTGCGTAGGGCTGTGTACGGCTATGTAGTGCTGTGTACGGCTATGTAGTGCTGTGTACGGCTATGTAGGGTTATGTAGGGCTATGTAGGCTTGTGTAGGGCCATTTAAAGCTATGTAGGCTGTGTTGGGTTGTGTAGGGTTGTCTAGGGCTGTGTACGGCTGTGTAGGGCAATGTATGGCTCTGTAGGGCTATGTACCGCTAAATAGGGCTATGTAGGGTGGGGCACCCAACGAGAATATAGTTCAAAACCACTTAAACATACTATTGTGAAACGATTTAGTATTTAAACGGTAGATATAGGCATATTTTTATCCCCTAAAAATTTTTCATCTGTTCGGATTTTCTAGCTGAAAGTCTAGTGATCTGAAAATTATAGGGATCACGGCTATGTAGGGCAATGTAAAGTTGTGTAGGGCCATGTATGGCTGTGTAGGGCCATGTAGGGTTATGTAGGGCCATTTAGGGTTATTTAGGGCTATGTAGGGCTATGTTGGGTTGTGTCGAGGTTGTGAAAGGCTGTGTACGGCTATGTAGGGCAATGTATGGCTCTGTAGGGCTATGTACCGTTAAATACATGTACAGGGGCACCCAACGTCATTTTTTTGGAAAATATCTGTTTGGAAGACAATTTGAGATCTAGAATTTTTGGAACATTTGTTGTAAAATTTCTTGCTTGCCTGCCTCTCCTAGGATTTTCGAACATCTAAAAAATGGTATACTTGCCCAGTTTTAAAGGATTTTTACCCTAAAAAGGTCACCTAGAATTTTCGGGAGCCTTTTTTCTGGCTGAAATTTTCGAAAAAGGTAAGTATTACATTGCCGTACATAGCCCTACATAGCCCTACGCCATACATAGCCCTACACAACTCTACATAGCCCTACATAGCCCTACATAGCCGTACACAGCCCTACATAGCTCTACATAGCCGTACACAGCCATACATAGCCCTACACAACTCTACATAGCCGTACATTGCCGTACATAGCCCTACGCCACACATAACCCTACACAACTCTACATAGCCCTACATACCCATACATTGCCGTACATAGCTGTACACAGCCCTACATAGCCCTACATAGCCGTACACAACCCTAAATAGCCCTACACAGCCCTTCGCTCAACGGCTTGGTTTACAGGTAAATGTTCGGGAATAACGGCTTCCGCTACCAAAAATTTAACCATAAGAGGTAGAACAAGGAAAATCATGCCGTCTTGATTTATACTATAGTCACATGTTAGATTCCATTTTCTCTATACAACTCGAAGTAAGCAGAGGCAGGTAAGAGTAAACACATAATCTTCATTCTCCGACTCCGCTATCTTGATCAACACATGGTACAGAACTTGAGCCCGCAATACAAATGGTAAAAAAGTCGCAGCAAAACCCGCAGCAAAAGTTGTACTAAAGTTAAACTCGCGGCAAAGTTAAATTCGCAGTAAAAGTTGCAACAAAACTCGCAGCAAAAGTTGCAGCCAGGAGAAAAGTATCGGGTTTTCTGCATGTCACCTCAGAGCCACCGTATGATTGTGTCTGGGGGGGGGGGGGCAATGTAAATTGTTAAAAAAAAAAGTTTCTGGTCAAAGAAAATCAAGTTATGGAACAGGAGGGGCCAAAAACCAACCCCACCCCCAAAACCCGATCCTGACATGATCACTTTCCCCCCACCAACCTACAGAAAAATTTACCAACCTCAAACCTT